>JAZAVI010000514.1:2500-52500 GCA_036326025.1 Chrosomus eos
ATTAGTTAGAAAGAAAGATAGATAGATTAGTTAGAAAGAAGAAAGATAGATTAGTTAGAAAGAAAGAAAGATAGATTAGTTAGAAAGAAAGAAGATAGATTAGTAGAAAGAAAAGAAAGAAGATTAGTTAGAAAGAAAGAAAGAAAGATAGATTAGTTAGAAAGAAAGAATAGATTAGTAAAGAAAGAAAGAAGATTAGTTAGAAAGAAAGAAATAGATTATTAGAAAGAAAGAAAGAATAATTAGTTAGAAAGAAAGAAAGAAAAGATTATTAGAAAGAAAGAAAGATAGATTAGTTAGAAAGAAAGAAAGGAAAGATAGTTAAAGAATAGATTAGTTAGAAAGAAAAGATAGATTAGTTAGAAAGAAGATAGATTAGTTAGAAAGAAAGAATAGATTAGTTAGAAGAAGAAGAAAGAAAATAGATTAGTTAGAAGAAGATAGATAGATTAGTTAGAAAGAAAGATAGATTAGTTAGAAAGAAGAAGAAAGATAGATGATTAGTAGAAAGAAAGATAGATTAGTTAGAAAGAAAGATAGATTCGTTAGAAGAAAGAAGAAAGAGAAAGAAGATAGATTAGTTAGAAAGAAAGATAGATTTAGAAAGGAAAGAAGATAGATTAGTTAGAAAGAAAAAGATAGTAATTAGTTAGAAAAAAAAGTAGATTAGTTAGAAGAGAAGATATAGAAAGAAAGAATAGATTAAAGAAAAGAAAAGAAAGAAAGAAAGATAGAAAGAAGAAAGAAATAGAAAGAAGAAGAAAGAAAAGAAAGAAAGAAAATAGAAAGAAAGAAAGAAAAATTGATTAGTTAGAAAGAAAGAAAGATAGATTAGTTAGAAAGAAAGATAGATTAGTTAGAAATAAAAAGAAAGAAAGATTAGTTAGACAGAAAGAAAGATAGATTAGTTAGAAAGAAGGAAAGAAAGATAGATTAGTTAAAAAGAAAGGATAGATTAGTTAGAAAGAAAGAAAGATAGAGATAGATTAGTTAGAAAGAAAGACAGATTAGTTAGAATGAAAAAAAGATAGATTAGTTAGAAAGAAAGAAAGATAGATTAGTTAGAAAGAAAGATAGATTAGTTAGAAAGAAAGAAAGAAGATAGATTAGTTAGAAAAAATAAAGAGATTAGTTAGAAAGAAAGAAAGATTGATTAGTTAGAAAGAAAAGAAAGATAGATTAGTTAGAAGAAAGAAAGATAGATTAGTTAGAAAGAAAGATAGGTAGATTAATTAGAAAGAAAGATAGATTTGTTAAAATGAAAGAAACAGATTAGTAGAAGAAAAGATAGATTAGTTAGAAAGAAAGATAGATTAGTTGAAATAAAGAAAGATAGATTAGTTAGAAAGAAAGATAGATTAGTTAGAAAGAAAGATTAGATTAGTTAGAAGAAAGAAAGAAAGATAGATTAGTTAGAAAAAAAAGAAAGAAAGAAAGAAAGATAGATAGATAGATAGAAGTAGATAGATAGATAGATAGATAGATAGATAGATAGATAGATAGATAGATAGTTAGAAAGAAAGAAAGAAAGAAAGATAGATTAGTTAGAAAGAGATAGATAGATAGATAGAAAGAAAGATAGATTAGTTAGAAAGAAAGAAAGAAAGAAAGAAAGATAGATTAGTTAGAAAGAAATAAAGATAGATTAGTTAGAAAGAAAGAGATTAGTTAGAAAGACAGAAAGAAAGATAGATGTAGATAGATAGATAGATAGATAGATAGATAGATAGATAGATAGATAGATAGATAGATAGATAGATAGATAGATAGATAGATAGATAGATAGATAGAAGTTCATTAGTACATATAGAATGGTAGTTTAATTGAGTCAGGGATTTTAGATTTGAGTTTATTTGGTGATAACTATTGGGCCACCGTAGTCTTGGCTCATTTTGAACTGTTCCAATGAAAGTCAATGGGATTTTTATGATTTTTAATATTAATTTTTAAGAAATCTGAAAGTCAAATCAGTCTGAAAAGATATAGCACACTAAGTCAGAACAGTTTGAAGGTCTGACCCGAGTTTGGAGTTTGTAGAGTTAAAGCTCTAGGACGAGTTAGAGTTTAAATTTTAGAGTCAGAAGAATAATAATAATAATAATAATAATAATATAGTTTAAATAGGATTTCAGTAAGTTGGCTTTCTCAAGCCAACTTAACTAGATTAAAAAGTTCGTCGAGACAAACTTTAAGTTGGCTTGTGAAAGTTTGGACCAGAAAGTTTGAAGAAGTTTAAAGTAATTTAAAGTTTTAATTAGTTTATAGTTTTAATTAGTTTAAAGTTTAAATTAGTTTAAAGTTTAAAGTAATTTAAAGTTTAAATTAGTTTAAAGTTTAAATTAGTTTAAAGTTTAAAGTAGTTTAAAGTTTGAATTAGTTTAAAGTTTAAAGTATTTTAAAGTTTAAATTAGTTTAAAGTTTACATTAGTTTAAAGTTTAAATTAGTTTAAAGTTTAAATTAGTTTAAAGTTTAAATTAGTTTAAAGTTTAAATTATTTTGAATTTTAAAGTAGTTTGAAGTGTAAATTAGTTCAAAGTTTAAATTAGTTTAAAGTTTAAATTAGTTTAAAGTTTAAAGGTTGCTAGGGTGTTCTAAGGTATTTTGGGGGGTTGCTAGGGTGTTCTAAGGAATTTTGGGTGGTTGCTATGGTGTTGCTAGGGTGTTCTAAGGTATTTTGGGTGGTTGCTATGGTGTTGCTAGGGTTTTCTAAGGTATTTTGGTTGGTTGCTAGGGTGTTCTAAGGTATTTTGGGTGGTTGCTATGGTGTTGCTAGGGTGTTCTGAGGTATTTTGGGAGGGGTTAGGGTTAGGGTTAGGATATCTAAGATATTTTGGGTGGTTGCTAGGGTGTTTTGGGTGGTTGCTATGGTGAACTATTTATGAGTTTAAAAGTTCATAAGTGTATGAATTCATGAAAGTTCATAAGTGTATGAGTTTATAAGTGTATGAATTCATGAGTTTATGAGTTTAGAGTTTATGTTTAAATGAGTAAGAGTTTAGAGTTTATAAGTTTATGAGTTTAGAGTTTATGAGTTTAGAGTTTATAAGTTTATGAGTTTAGAGTTTATGAGTTTATGAGTTTAGAGTTTATAAGTTTATGAGTTTAGAGTTTATGAGTTTAGAATTTATGAGTTTAGAGTTTATAAGTTTAAATGAGTCTAAGAGTTTAAGTTTAGAGTTTATTAATTCATTATGAGTTTAAGAGTTTAAGATTAGATAGATAAGTGTCATAGATAGATGAGTTTATTAGTTTAAATGAGTCTCAATGGCTCATATAGTATATAGAATGGCAGTTTGATTTAGTCTAGGGCTTCAAGGTATTTAGATTTGAATTTTGGCAGTTGGGGAGTTTGAAAATCTGAACATTCCGCAATGTTAAGTCAATGGGAGTTTTTTCCGACTTTGATCGTCATTTTTAGGAAAACCGTAAGTCCGATCAGTTAGAAAAGATATAGCATACCGAGTCAGAACAGTCTGAGTGTCCGTGCCGAGTTTGGAGTATGTGGAGTTAAAGCTCTAGGAGGAGTTAGAGTTGTAAATTTTTCCGCTCAGAAGAATAATAATAACTAGAATGTACATTTCCAGGAGAAAATGTGAAATGGTGCTTGCAGTGGCAAAACTCGCCGCTCGGTTGCTAGGGTGTGGTACATGATTGTATACGAGCCAACAAACATGTCTGTATGATGTTCTGGTGCTGAGATATGGCTTATAAATGTGTTCAGGTGGTTGCTACGCGGTTGCTAGGGTATTCTGGTTGGTTGCTAGGGCATTGCTAGACGCTTGCTTGGGTATTCTGGGTGGTTGCTAGGCGGTTGCTAGGGTGTTTTGGTTGGTTGCTAGGGTGTTCTGGGTGGTTGCTAGGGCATTGCTAGGCGGTTGCTAGGCGGTTGCTAGGGTGTTCTGGGTGGTTGCTAGGCGGTTGCTAGGGTATTCTGGGTGGTTACTAGGGCGTTGCTAGGGTGTGCTGAATGGTTGCTAGGGTATTTTGGATGGTTGCTAGGCGGTTGCTAGGGTATTCTGGGTGGTTGCTAGGCGGTTGCTAGGGTATTCTGGGTGGTTGCTATGGCGTTGCTAGGTGGTTGCTAGGGTATTCTGGGTGGTTGCTAGGCGGTTGCTAGGGTGTTCTGGGTGGTTGCTAGGCGGTTGCTAGGGTGTTCTGGGTGGTTGCTAGGGCGTTGCTAGGCGGTTGCTAGGGTATTCTGGATGGTTGCTAGGCGGTTGCTAGGGTGTTCTGGGTGGTTGCTAGGCGGTTGCTAGGGTATTCTGGGTGGTTGCTAGGGCGTTGCTAGGCGGTTGCTAGGGTGTTCTGGGTGGTTGCTAGGGCGTTGCTAGGCGGTTGCTAGGGTGTTCTGGGTGGTTGCTAGGCGGTTGCTAATGTGTCCTGGGTGGTTGCTAGGCGGTTGCTAGGGTGTTCTGGGTGGTTGCTAGGGCGTTGCTAGGCGGTTGCTAGGGTATTCTGGATGGTTGCTAGGCGGTTGCTAGGCGGTTGCTAGGGTATTCTGGATGGCTGCTAGGCGGTTGCTAGGGTGTTCTGGGTGGTTGCTAGGCGGTTGCTAGGTATTCTGGGTGGTTGCTAGGGCGTTGCTAGGCGGTTGCTAGGGTGTTCTGGGTGGTTGCTAGGCAGTTGCTAGGGTGTTCTGGGTGGTTGCTAGGCGGTTGCTAGGGTGTTCTGGGTGGTTGCTAGGGCGTTGCTAGGCGGTTGCTAGGGTGTTCTGGGTGGTTGCTAGGCGGTTGCTAGGGTGTTCTGGATGGTTGCTAGGCGGTTGCTAGGCGGTTGCTAGGGTATTCTGGGTGGTTGCTAGGCGGTTGCTAGGGTATTCTGGGTGGTTGCTATGGTGTTACTAGGTGGTTGGCAGATGTCACAGATGGTTACTATGGAATTTGTAGCATTTTCTTGGCATGATTTAACACTTAGCTAATCAATATTAGCATGTAGCTATTCACTGCTAGCATGTGTAGCATGTAGCAAGTCCTGTTTGCTAGCATGAGTCAAAAGAGCCAACCCCCATCTCTATACGATGTTCTGATATAGAGATATTGGTCTTGCAAAACGGTTGCTAGGGTACTATGTTTGGTTGCTAGGGAGAGGCTTGGCAGCTGCCTATCATGAAGCTCCAAAGTCAATGTGAATGTATAAACCAACCCCCATCTCTATACGATGTTTACATGTAGAGATATAGGTCTTGCAAAATGGTTGCTAGGGTACTCTGTTTGGTTGCTAGGGAGTGGCTTGGCAGCTGCCAATCATGAAACTCCAAAGGCTGCTTGTCAGTATGAATGATATAAACCAACTCCCATGCCTCTGTGACATTCAGAATGGAAGATATCCCTATTTGGATTTTGGTTGCTAAGGTGCTCGATAATGGTTGCTAGGGCGTGGCCAGTAAGTGATGAGGTGATTCAGGATTGGCTGTTTGCTGGCCCGAGTCAAAACGAGCCCACCCTCATGTTTCTATGACACTTATATCCTGAGATATCCCTTTGATCTCTTTTAATGGAAGTCTATGGAACTTGTTGCTAAGGAGCTCTAAATGGTTGCTAGGGCGTGGCTTGATAGCTTCACAATGATCTTGAGACACTGATTGGCCGTCTGAGTAAAATGAGCCCGCCCCTTTGTCTCTACGACACTGGGATCCAGAGTTATGTTCAATATAAAAGCGGTTTCTATGGTGTAGGACGGCCCATTTCATGGGCCGTCCTACACCATAGTAAGTCAATGGGGCAATTTTGGGCAGCTCCTGCCCCCCAGGGGTGCAACTTTTACCCCATTGTGTGGTATGTTCTTACAGAGCCTGTCAGCCTCTTCAAATGTGGCAAATCACACGCTTCTGGGAAATCTGATTTCTGAGCTACGAGTCATCAAATTTTTCACAATGTTAAGTCAATGGGGGTTTGGGGCAACTTTGGGCAGAACCCCCATATCTATAAGATGTTGTGATGCAGAGATGTAGGTCTTGCAAAATGGTTGCTAGGGTACCATGATTGGTTGCTATGGAGTTGATTGGCAGCTGCCAGTGTTGAATCTCTAAAGGCTTCTTGTCACTTTGAATGATATAAACCAACTCCCATGCATCTGTGACATTCAGAATGTAATATATCCCTCTATAGAATTTGGTTGCTAAGCAGCTCGACAATGGTTGCTAGGGAGGGGCTAGGAAGTGTTGAGGTGATTCATGATTGGCTGTTCGCTGCCCCGAGTCAAACGAGACCACCCTCGTGTTTCTATGACACTTTTATCCGGAGATATCCTTTTGATCTCTTTCAATGGAAGTCTATGGAACTTGTTGCTAAGGTGCTCTAAATGGTTGCTAGGGCGTGGCTTAATAACTTCACAATGATCCTGAGAGACTGATTGGTCGTCTGAGTAAAATGAGCCCGCCCCCTTATCTCTATGAAACTGTGATCCAGAGCTATGTTCAAAACAAAATCCCTATGCAATGTGTAGGACTACACCATAGTAAGTCAATGGGGCAACTTTGGGCAGCTCCTGCCCCCCAGGGGTGCAACTTTTACCCCATTGTGAGGTATGTTCTTACAGAGCCTGCCAGCCTCTTCAAATGTGGTAAATTACAAGTTTCTGTGAAATCATCGGTCAGTGCTACGAGTCGTCAAAGTTTGTGGCAATGTTAAGTCTATGGGATTTTTTTTACCCAATGATTTGCCCCTGGGGCGAAACCCGTACCCCCCATCGCTAAGAAAAGTCACAGCACACCTCTCCTCAATAATCCGCACAATTTGACGCCTCAATCAGGGGTCTGTGATGTCGGCGTGTATTTTTTTAACAGATGATTACTATGGAGTTTTTAAAAGGAGTTTTTATACAGTTTTTATAGAGTTGTTTAGTATGGCACGAGGCCTGCGGCCTCGTGCCTATCGCCCACGGTTGCTAGGGTGCTGTAACTGGTTGCTATGGTGTGGCTTTGAAGATTTTAGGCCATTACTTATTGGCTGCTTGATAAAATAAATCCTCTGAGGGAGAGAGAGAGGGCCTGACAGCAGGGCTGTCAGGCCCTTTTCTGTGGGTGTGTGTGAAAAAGTCGGTTTGGATTTAAATTTTTGAACATTCCGCAATGTTAAGTCTATGGGACTTTTTTGGCCGATTTTTTGTCCGCTGTGTGAACATCGTACACCTGATCGCTTAGAAAAGTCATAGCAAAACTCTCCTCAATGAGACGGTCGATTTGACGCCTCACTCATGGGTCTGTGACACTACTAACACATTCATTTCAGGGCCGTCCTACACCATTGTAAGTCAATGGGGCAACTTTGGGCAGCTCCTGCCCCCCAGGGGTGCAACTTTTACCCCATTGTGAGGTATGTTCTTAAAGAGCCCGTTATCCTCTTCAAATGTGGTGACCCACATGTTTCTGCGATATTCTCGCTCAGAGCTACGAGTGTTCAAAGTTTGCTGCAATGTTAAGTCAATGGGATTTTTTGGCCGCTTTTTTGCCCCTGGGGCAAACACCGTACCCCCGATCGCTTAGAAAAGTCATAGCACACCATTCCCGAATAAGCTGCACGTTTTGACACCTCATTCATGGGTCTGTGACAAAAGCTGCGGGAGGAGTTACGCGCCGAAATTTGTGTGGAAGAATAATAATAATAAGTATGTGAGATAACAATACTGTTGCTTTGCCATAGGCAAGCACCATTAACTAGAATGTACATTTCCAGGAGAAAATGTGAAATGGTGCTTGCAGTGGCAAAAAACACCACCTGGTTGCACATGATTGCATACGGGCCAACAACCATGTCTGTACGATGTTCTGGTGCTGAGATATAGGTCTTGCAAAACGGTTGCTAGGGTACTCTGTTTGGTTGCTAGGGAGTGGCTTGGCAGCTGCCAATCATGAAGCTCCAAAGTCAATGTGGATGTATAAACCAACCCCCACCTCTATACGATGTTCTGATGCAGATATATAGGTCTTGCTAAATGGTTGCTAGGGTACTCTGTTTGGTTGCTATGGAGTGGCCAATCATGAAACTCCAAAGGTTGCTTGTCAGTGTGAATGATATAAACCAACCCCTATCTCTATACGATGTTCTGATGCAGAGATATAGGTCTTGCAAAATGGTTGCTAGGGTACTCTGTTTGGTTGCTAGGGAGTGGCCAATCATTAAACTCCAAAGGCTGCTTGTCAGTGTGAATGATATAAACCAACCCCCATCTCTATACGATGTTCTGATGCAGAGATATAGGTCTTGAAAAATGGTTGCTAGGGTACTCTGTTTGGTTGCTAGGGAGTGGCTAATCATGAAACGCCAAAGGCTGCTTGTCAGTGTGAATGATATAATCCAACCCCCATCTCTATATGATGTTCTGATGCAGAGATATAGATCTTGCAAAATGGTTGCTAGGGTACTCTGTTTGGTTGCTAGGGAGTGTCTTGGCAGCTGCCAATCATTAAACTCCAAAGGCTGCTTGTCAGTGTGAATGATATATACCAACCCCCATCTCTATACGATGTTCTGATGCAGAGATATAGGTCTTGAAAAATGGTTGCTAGGGTACTCTGTTTGGTTGCTAGGGAGTGGCTAATCATGAAACGCCAAAGGCTGCTTGTCAGTGTGAATGATATAATCCAACCCCCATCTCTATATTATGTTCTGATGCAGAGATATAGGTTTTGCAAAATGGTTGCTAGGGTACTCTGTTTGGTTGCTAGGGAGTGTCTTGGCAGCTGCCAATCATTAAACTCCAAAGGCTACTTGTCAGTATGAATGATATAAAACAACTCCCATGCCTCTTTGACATTCAGAATGGAAGATATCCCTCTTTGGATTTTGGTTGCTAAGGTGCTCGACAATGGTTGCTAGGGAGGGGCTAGGAAGTGTTGAGGTGATTCATGATTGGCCGTTTGCTGCCCCGAGTCAAACGAGACCACCCTTGTGTTTCTATGACACTTATATCCTGAGATATCCCTTTGATCTCTTTTAATGGAGGTCTATGGAACTTGTTGCTAAGGAGCTCTAAATGGTTGCTAGGGCGTGGCTTGATAGCTTCACAATGATCTTGAGACACTGATTGGCCGTCTGAGTAAAATGAGCCCGCCCCTTTGTCTCTACGACACTGTGATCCAGAGTTATGTTCAATATAAAAGCGGTTTCTATGGTGTAGGACGGCCCATTTCATGGGCCGTCCTACACCATAGTAAGTCTATGGGGGCAACTTTGGGCAGCTCCTGCCCCTCAGGGGTGCAACTTTTACCCCACTGCGAGGTATGTTCTTACAGAGCCTGTAAGCCTCTTCAAATGTGGCAAATCACACATTTCTGCGAAATTTGATCTCTGAGCTATGATTCGTCAAAGTTTTTCACCATGTTAAGTCAATGGGGTTTTTTGGGCAACTTTGGGCAGCTCCTGCCCCCCAGGGGTGCAACTTTTACCCCATTTAGGGGTATGTTCTTAAAGAGCCTGTCAGCCTCTTCAAATGTGGCAAATCACACGTTTCTGTGAAATTTGATCTCTGAGCTATGATTCGTCAAAGTTTTTCCCCATGTTAAGTCTATGCGTTTTTTTTGGGCCGTTTTTCGCCCCTGGGGCGAACATCGTACCCCCGATCGCTTATAAAAGTCATAGCACACCATTCCCGAACAGGCCGCACGTTTTGACACCTCATTCATGGGTCTGTGACAAAAACTGCGGGAGGAGTTACGCGCCGAAAAAAAAGTGGAAGAAGAAGAATAATAACTAGAATGTACATTTCCAGAAGAAAATGTGAAATGGTGCTTGCAGTGGCAAAACTCACCGCTCGGTTGCTAGGGTGTTTTACATGATTTCATACGAGCCAACAACCATATCTGTACGATGTTGTGGAGCTGAAATATGGCTTCTATATGTTGCAATATGGTTGCTAAGGTGTGGTTACACAGTTACCATGATGATATTTACAGACTGGTTTTCCAACCGAAACGAAGCACAGCCCCATGTCTATATGATTTTCTGGTTCTGAGATATAGCTCATTCATGTGTTTGTACGGTTGCTAGGGTACTCCAAATGGTTGCTAATGCTTATTTATACAGTTTATGGGGTAATATTTAAAGAGTATTTGCACATCTGGGTCAAAAAAATGCCCAACTCTGTATTTTTACAATGTTTTGTTGCTGAGATATGGCTTGTAAATGTTGTTCAATGGTTGCTAGGGGCCTGTAACTTGTTGCTAGGGCGTGGTTAATAAGTTGATATGTCACTACTCATTAGCTGCTTAATAGGACGAATCAAAAGAGCCCAACCCCAAGCCGCTATGACCTTCTGAGCCAAAGATATGACTTTACAAATTTTGGCCAATGTTAAGTCTATGGGAGATTTTTCAGTAAATTTTTCGCCTGCCAGACGAACATCGTACAACTGATCGCTTATAAAAGTCATAGCACACCTCTCCTCAATAAACCGGTCAATTTGACACCTCATTCATGGGTCTACGACAATAGATGTGGGAGGAGTTGCGTGCCGAAGTTTTGTCTGGGTGAATAGTAATTACAACACTAGAATGTACATTTCCAGGAGAAAATGTGAAATGGTGCTTGCAGTGGCAAAACTCGCCGCTGGGTTGCTAGGGTGTGGTACATGATTGCATACGAGCCAACAAACATGTCTGTACGATGTTCTGGGGCTGAGATATGGCTTATTCATGTGTTCAGGTGGTTGCTAGGTGGTTGCTAGGGTATTCTAGGTGGTTGCTAGGGCATTGCTAGACGGTTGCTAGGGTATTCTGGGTGGTTGCTAGGGCGTTGCTAGGCGGTTGCTAGGGTGTTCTGGGTGGTTGCTAGGCGGTTGCTAGGGTATTAAGGGTGGTTGCTATGGTGTAACTAGGTGGTTGGTAGTTGTCACAGATGGTCACTATTGGAGTTCTTTACATTTACTTGGCATGATTTAGCACTTACCTTATCACTATTAGCATGTAGCTATTCACAGCTAGCATGTGTAGCATGTTGGAAGTCCTGTTTGCTAGCATGAGTCAAAAGAGCCAACGCCCATCTCAATACGATGTTCTGATGCAGAGATATAGGTCTTGCAAAATGGTTGCTAGGGTACTCTGTTTGGTTGCTAGGGAGTGGCTTGGCAGCTGCCAATCATGAAACTCCAAAGGCTGCTTGTCAGTATGAATGATATAAACCAACTCCCATGCCTCTGTGACATTCAGAATGGAAGATATCCCTCTTTGGATTTTGGTTGCTAAGGTGCTCGACAATGGTTGCTAGGGAGGGGCTAGGAAGTGTTGAGGTGATCCATGATTGGCTGTTTGCTGGCGCGAGTCAAACGAGACCACCCTCGTGTTTCTATGACACTTCTATCCGGATATATAATTTTGATCTCTTTCAATTTAAGTCTATGGAACTTGTTGCTAAGGTGCTCTAAATGGTTTCTAGGGCGTGGATTAATAACTTCACAATGATCCTGAGAGACTGATTGGTCGTCTGAGAAAAATGAGCCCGCCCCCTTGTCTCTATGACACTGTGATCCAGAGCTATGTTCAATACAAAATCCCCATGCAATGTGTAAGTCACCATAGTAAGTCAATGGGGCAACTTTGGGCAGCTCCTGCCCCCCAGGGGTGCAACTTTTACCCCATTGTGAGGTATGTTCTTACAGAGCCTGCCAGCCTCTTCAGATGTGGTAAATTACAAGTTTCTGAGAAATCATTGGTCAGTGCTACGAGTCGTCAAAGTTTGTGGCAATGTTAAGTCTATGGGATTTTTTTTACCCAATGATTTGCCCCTGGGGCGAACACCGTACCCCCCATCGCTAAGAAAAGTCACAACACACCTCTCCTCAATAATCCGCACAATTTGACGCCTCAATCAGGGGCTGTGATGTCGGCGTGTATTTTTTAACAGATGATTACTATGGAGTTTTTAAAAGGAGTTTTTATAGAGTTTTTATAGAGTTATTTAGTATGGCACGAGGCCTGCGGCCTCGTGCCTATCGCCCACGGTTGCTATGGTGCTGTAACTGGTTGCTATGGTGTGGCTATGAAGATTTTAGGACATTACTGGCTGCTTGAAAAAATAAATCCTCTGAGGGAGAGAGAGAGGGCCTGACAGCAGGGCTGTCAGGCCCTTTTCTGTGGGTGTGTGTGAAAGTGGCAGTTGGGATTTGAATTTTTGAAAGTTCCGCAATGTTAAGTCAATGGGATTTTTTTGGCCGCTTTTTCGTCCGCTGTGCGAACATCGTACACCCGATCGCTTAGAAAAGTCATAGCAAAACTCTCCTCAATGATACGGTCGATTTGACGCCTCACTCATGGGTCTGTGACACTACTAACACATTCATTTCAGGGCCGTCCTCCACCATTGTAAGTCAATGGGGCAACTTTGGGCAGCTCCTGCCCCCCAGGGGTGCAACTTTTACCCCATTGTGAGGTATGTTCTTAAAGAGCCTGTCGGCCTCTTCAAATGTGGTGACCCACACGTTTCTGCGATATTCTCGCTCAGAGCTACGAGTGTTCAAAATTCGCCGCAATGTTAAGTCAATGGGATTTTTTGGCCGCTTTTTTGCCCCTGGGGCAAACACCGTACCCCCGATCGCTTACAAAAGTCATAGCACACCTCTCCTCAATAGGCCGCACGATTTGACGCCTCATTTGTGGGTCTGTGACAAAAGCTGCGGGTCAAGTTACGCGCCAAACTTTTGTCCGGAATAATAAGAATAATAATAAGTATGAGCAATAACACTAATGTTGCTTTGCCATAGGCAAGCACCATTAACTAGAATGTACATTTCCAGGAGAAAATGTGAAATGGTGCTTGCAGTGGCAAAACTCGCCGCTCGGTTGCTAGGGTGTGGTACATGATTGCATACGAGCCAACAACCATGTCTGTACGATGTTGTGGAGCTGAAATATGGCTTCTATATGTTGCAATATGGTTGCTAGGTATCTTCAAATGGTTGCTAAGGTGTGGTTACACAGTTACCATGATGATATTTACAGACTGGTTTCCCAACCGAAACGAAGAAGCACAGCCCCATGTCTATATGATTTTCTGGTTCTGAGATATAGCTCATTCATGTGTTTGTACAGTTGCTAGGGTACTCCAAATGGTTGCTAAGGCTTATTTATACAGTTTATGGGGAAATATTTTAAGAGTATTTGCACATCTGGGTCAAAAAAATGCCCAACTCTGTGTTTTTACAATGTTTTGTTGCTGAGATATGGCTTGTAAATGTTGTTCAATGGTTGCTAGGGGCCTGTAACTGGTTGCTAGGGCGTGGTTATGAAGTTGATATGTCACTACTCATTGGCTGCTTAATAGGACGAATCAAAAGAGCCTAACCCGAAGCCTCTATGACCTTCTGAGCCAAAGATATGATTTTACAAATTTTGTGGCAATGTTAAGTCTATGGGAGATTTTTCGGCAAACTTATCGCCCGCCAGACAAACATCGTACACCTGATCGCTTATAAAAGTCATAGCACACCTCTCCTCAATAAACCGGTCGATTTGACACCTCATTCATGGATCTATGACAAAAGATGTGGGAGGAGTTGCGTGCCAAAGTTTTGTCTAGGTGAATAGTAATTACAATACTAGAATGTACATTTCCAGGAGAAAATGTGAAATGGTGCTTGCAGTGGCAAAACTCGCCGCTCGGTTGCTAGGGTGTGGTACATGATTGCATACGAGCCAACAAACATGTCTGTACGATGTACTGGTGCTGAGATATGGCTTATTCATGTGTTCAGGTGGTTGCTAGGTGGTTGCTAGGGTATTCTGGGTGGTTGCTAGGGCATTGCTAGACGGTTGCTAGGGTATTCTGGGTGGTTGCTTTGGTGTTGCTAGGTGGTTGCTAGGCGGTTGCTAGGGTGTTCTGGTTGGTTGCTAGGCGGTTGCTAGGGTATTCTGGGTTGTTGCTAGGCGGTTGCTAGGGTATTCTGGGTGGTTGCTAGGGGCGTTGCTAGGGTTGCTAAGTATTCTGAATGGTTGCTAGGTGGTTGCTAGGGTGTTCTGGGTGGTTGCTAGGCGGTTGCTAGGGTGTTTTGGTTGGTTGCTACGTGGTTGCTAGGGTGTTCTGGGTGGTTGCTAGGGCGTTGCTAGGGTATTCTGGGTGGTTGCTAGGCGGTTGCTAGGGTGTTCTGGGTGGTTTCTAGGGCGTTGCTAGGCGGTTGCTAGGGTATTCTGGATGGTTGCTAGGCGGTTGCTAGGGTATTCTGGATGGTTGCTAGGCGGTTGCTAGGGTGTTCTGGGTGGTTGCTAGGGCGTTGCTAGGTGGTTGCTAGGGTATTCTGGGTGGTTGCTAGGTGGTTGCTAGGGTATTCTGGGTGGTTGCTATGGTGTTACTAGGTGGTTGGTAGATGTCACAGATGGTTACTATTGAGTTTATATCATTTTCTTGGCATGATTTAACACTTAGCTAATCAATATTAGCATGTAGCTATTCACTGCTAGCATGTGTAGCATGTAGCAAGTCCTGTTTGCTAGCATGAGTAAAAAGAGCCAACCCCCATCTCTATACGATGTTCTGGTGCTGAGATATAGGTCTTGCAAAATGGTTGCTAGGGTACTCTGTTTGGTTGCTAGGGAGTGGCTTGGCAGCTGCCAATCATGAAGCTCCAAAGTCATTGTGAATGTATAAACCAACCCCCATCTCTATACGATGTTTTGATGCAGAGATATAGGTCTTGCAAAATGGTTGCTAGGGTACTCTGTTTGGTTGCTAGGGAGTGGCTTGGCAGCTGCCAATCATGAAACTCCAAAGTCATTGTGAATGTATAAACCAACCCCCATCTCTATACGATGTTTTGATGCAGAGATATAGGTCTTGCAAAATGGTTGCTAGGGTACTCTGTTTGGTTGCTAGGGAGTGGCTTGGCAGCTGCCAATCATGAAACTCCAAAGGCTGCTTGTCAGTATGAATGATATAAACCAACTCCCATGCCTCTGTGACATTCAGAATGGAAGATATCCCTCTTTGGATTTTGGTTGCTAAGGTGCTTGACAATGGTTGCTAGGGCGTGGCCAGTAAGTGTTGAGGTGATTCAGGATTGGCTGTTTGCTGGCCCGAGTCAAACAAGACCACCCTCATGTTTCTATGACAATTATATCCTGAGATATCCCTTTGATCTCTTTTAATGGAAGTCTATGGAACTTGTTGGTAAGGAGCTCTAAATGGTTGCTAGGGCGTGGCTTGATAGCTTCACAATGATCCTGAGAGACTGATTGGCCGTCTGAGTAAAATGAGCCCGCCCCTTTGTCTCTATGACACTGTGATCCAGAGCTATGTTCAATACAAAATCCCTATGCAATGTGCTATGCACCATAGTAAGTCAATGGGGCAACTTTGGGCAGCTCCTGCCCCCCAGGGGTGCAACTTTTACCCCATTGTGAGGTATGTTCTTACAGAGCCTGCCAGCCTCTTCAAATGTGGTAAATTACAAGTTTCTGAGAAATCATTGGTCAGTGCTACGAGTCGTCAAAGTTTGTGGCAATGTTAAGTCTATGGGATTTTTTTTACCCAATGATTTGCCCCTGGGGCGAACACCGTACCCCCCATCGCTAAGAAAAGTCACAGCACACCTCTCCTCAATAATCCGCATAATTTGACGCCTCAATCAGGGGTCTGTGATGTCGGCGTGTATTTTTTAACAGATGATTACTATGGAGTTTTTAAAAGGAGTTTTTATAGAGTTTTTATAGAGTTATTTAGTATGGCACGAGGCCTGCGGCCTCGTGCCTATCGCCCACGGTTGCTAGGGTGCTGTAACTGGTTGCTATGGTGTGGCTATGAAGATTTTAGGCCATTACTTATTGGCTGCTTGATAAAATAAATCCTCTGAGGGAGAGAGAGAGGGCCTGACAGCAGGGCTGTCAGGCCCTTTTCTGTGGGTGTGTGTGAAAAAGTCGGTTGGGATTTAAATTTTTGAACATTCCGCAATGTTAAGTCAATGGGATTTTTGTGGCCGCTTTTTCGTCCGCTGTGCGAACATCGTACATCCGATCGCTTAGAAAAGTCATAGCAAAAATCCCCTCAATGAGACGGTCGATTTGACGCCTCACTCATGGGTCTGTGACACTACTAACACATTCATTTCAGGGCGGTCCTACACCATTGTAAGTCAATGGGGCAAATTTGGGCAGCTCCTGCCCCCCAGGGGTGCAACTTTTACCCCATTGTGAGGTATGTTCTTACAGAGCCTGTCAGCCTCTTCAAATGTGGCAAATCACAAGCTTCTGCGAAGTCCACGCTCTGAGCTATGACTCGTCAAAAATTTTCCCAATGTTAAGTCTATGCGTTTTTTTTGGCCGCTTTTTCGCCCCTGGGGCGAACATCGTACCCCCGATCGCTTATAAAAGTCATAGCACACCATTCCCGAACAGGCCGCACGTTTTGACACCTCATTCATGGGTCTGTGACAAAAACTGCGGGAGGAGTAGCGCGTCAAACTTTGGCCAGAAGAACTATAATAATAAGAATAATAAGTATGCACAATAACACTAATGTTGCTTTGCCATAGGCAAGCACCATTAATAAGTATGAGCAATAACACTAATGTTGCTTTGCCATAGGCAAGCACCATTAATAAGTTTAAATAGGATTTCAATAAGTTGGCTCTCACAAGCCAACTTAATAAGTTTAAATAGGATTTCAGTAAGTTGGCTCTCACAAGCCAACTTAACTAGAATGTACATTTCCAGGAGAAAATGTGAAATGGTGCTTGCAGTGGCAAAACTCGCCGCTCGGTTGCTAGGGTGTGGTACATGATTGTATACGAGCCAACAAACATGTCTGTATGATGTTCTGGTGCTGAGATATGGCTTATAAATGTGTTCAGGTGGTTGCTACGCAGTTGCTAGGGTATTCTGGTTGGTTGCTAGGGCATTGCTAGACGGTTGCTTGGGCATTCTGGGTGGTTGCTAGGCGGTTGCTAGGGTGTTTTGGTTGGTTGCTAGGGTGTTCTGGGTGGTTGCTAGGGCATTGCTAGGCGGTTGCTAGGCGGTTGCTAGGGTGTTCTGGGTGGTTGCTAGGCGGTTGCTAGGGTATTCTGGGTGGTTACTAGGGCGTTGCTAGGGTGTTCTGAATGGTTGCTAGGGTATTCTGGATGGTTGCTAGGCGGTTGCTAGGGTGTTCTGGGTGGTTGCTAGGCGGTTGCTAGGGTATTCTGGGTGGTTGCTATGGCGTTGCTAGGTGGTTGCTAGGGTATTCTGGGTGGTTGCTAGGCGGTTGCTAGGGTGTTCTAGGTGGTTGCTAGGGCATTGCTAGGCGGTTGCTAGGGTATTCTGGATGGTTGCTAGGCGGTTGCTAGGGTGTTCTGGGTGGTTGCTAGGCGGTTGCTAGGGTATTCTGGGTGGTTGCTAGGGCGTTGCTAGGCGGTTGCTAGGGTGTTCTGGGTGGTTGCTAGGCGGTTGCTAGGGTGTTCTGGGTGGTTGCTAGGCGGTTGCTAGGGTGTTCTGGGTGGTTGCTAGGGCGTTGCTAGGCGGTTGCTAGGGTATTCTGGATGGTTGCTAGGCGGTTGCTAGGGTGTTCTGGGTGGTTGCTAGGCGGTTGCTAGGGTATTCTGGGTGGTTGCTAGGGCGTTTCTAGGCGGTTGCTAGGGTGTTCTGGGTGGTTGCTAGGCGGTTGCTAATGTGTTCTGGGTGGTTGCTAGGCGGTTGCTAGGGTGTTCTGGGTGGTTGCTAGGGCGTTGCTAGGCGGTTGCTAGGGTATTCTGGATGGTTGCTAGGCGGTTGCTAGGCGGTTGCTAGGGTATTCTGGATGGTTGCTAGGCGGTTGCTAGGGTTTTCTGGGTGGTTGCTAGGGTATTCTGGGTGGTTGCTAGGGCGTTGCTAGGCGGTTGCTAGGGTGTTCTGGGTGGTTGCTAGGCGGTTGCTAGGGTGTTCTGGGTGGTTGCTAGGGTGTTCTGGGTGGTTGCTAGGGCGTTGCTAGGCGGTTGCTAGGGTATTCTGGATGGTTGCTAGGCGGTTGCTAGGCGGTTGCTAGGGTATTCTGGATGGTTGCTAGGCGGTTGCTAGGCGGTTGCTAGGGTATTCTTGGTGGTTGCTAGGCGGTTGCTAGGGTATTCTGGGTGGTTGCTATGGTGTTACTAGGTGGTTGTTAGATGTCACAGATGGTTACTCTGGAATTTGTAGCATTTTCTTGGCATGATTTAACACTTAGCTAATCAATATTAGCATGTAGCTATTCACTGCTAGCATGTGTAGCATGTAGCAAGGCCTGTTTGCTAGCATGAGTCAAAAGAGCCAACCCCCATCTCTATACGATGTTCTGATGCAGAGATATTGGTCTTGCAAAACGGTTGCTAGGGTAGTATGTTTTGTTGCTAGGGAGTGGCTTGGCAGCTGCCAATCATGAAACTCCAAAGTCAATGTGAATGTATAAACCAACCCCCATCTCTATACGATGTCTACATGTAGAGATATAGGTCTTGCAAAATCATTGCTAGGGTACTCTGTTTGGTTGCTAGGAAGCGGCGTGGCAGCTGCCAATCATGAAACTCCAAAGGCTGCTTGTCAGTATGAATGATATAAACCAACTCCCATGCCTCTGTGACATTCAGAATGGAAGATATCCCTCTTTGGATTTATGTTGCTAAGGTGCTCGATAATGGTTGCTAGGGCGTGGCCAGTAAGTGTTGAGGTGTTTCAGGATTGGCTGTTTGCTGGACCGAGTCAAACGAGCCCACCCTCATGTTTCTATGACACTTATATCCTGAGATATCCCTTTGATCTCTTTTAATGGAAGTCTATGGAACTTGTTGCTAAGGAGCTCTAAATGGTTGCTAGGGCGTGGCCTGATAGCTTCACAATAATCCTGAGACACTGATTGGCCGTCTGAGTAAAATGAGCCCGCCCCCTTGTCTCTACGACACTGTGATCCAGAGTTATGTTCAATATAAAAGCGGTTTCTATGGTGTAGGACGGCCCATTTCATGGGCCGTCCTACACCATAGTAAGTCAATGGGGCAACTTTGGGCCGCTCCTGCCCCCCAGGGGTGCAACTTTTACCCCATTTTGTGGTATGTTCTTACAGAGCCTATCAGCCTCTTCAAATGTGGTAAATTACACGTTTCTGCGACATCCTCGTTCCGAGCTACGACGCGTCAAAGTTTGTCGCAATGTTACGTCTATGGGATTTTTCGGCCGCTTTTTCGCCCCTGGGGCGAACATCGTACCCCCGATCGCTTATAAAAGTCATAGCACACCATTCCCGAATAATCCGCATGATTTGACGCCTCTTTCGTGGGTCTGTGACCAAAACTGCGGGACGAGTTACGCGCCGAAAAAGCGGCGGAATAAGAAGAATAAGAATAATAAGTATGCACAATAACACTAATGTTGCTTTGCCATAGGCAAGCACCATTAATAATAATAAGTTTAAATAGGATTTCAGTAAGTTGGCTTTCTCAAGCCAACTTAATAATAATAATAAGTTTAAATAGGATTTCAGTAAGTTGGCTTTCTCAAGCCAACTTAATAATAAACATGATAATAATCATAAATGTTTCTTGAGCATCAAATCATCATATTAGAATGATTTACTATATATTCACATAGAATACAGCTGTTTTATAGTGTAATCATATTTTGTGATTTTTACTGTATTTTTAATTAAATAAATTTCAGCTATATATATATATATATATATATATATATATATATATATATATTCACACTCACTCCTGGAGAACTCGTCCTGCGCCGCCACCGTTCCCTCCATCAGCTTCGGCTTGATGAGGCGTGTGCAAAGACCATCAGCGTCTTTAGTGTAGTGCTGGAACACACACACACACACACACACACACACACACAGTTATCATCGCTCGAGAGCACTTCCTGTGAACACGACAGAGGAACCGGGCCGGAGGACGGAGAGGAAGAGTGACGGACAGCAGCCCGAGGGAGAAGAAGTGCATGCTGGGATAGAGGTCACACACACATCTCTCAGGCCGTTCACACTGACGGATCCCTGAAGCTCAACAGATCGTGTGTTGTCGGGATGTTTCCGGTAAAAAGCAGGAGAAAGTGATTGAAGCGAAGAACATCATCATATCAGGAATAAGACGTACGATCACTGATGGACGATCACATGATCTCCACTCTTCACTCCCATTGGCTACGACTGCATCACGCCGACTAATCGGCAGTTTTTCATCTTGCTTTTAGGATTTTTCTATGTTTTTTCTCATTTTTGTGTTAGCACCTATATATATATATATATATACACAGACACATTTTTAATTTATGTATTATTTTCTTTTAATTTTGCTTATTTTTTAAATTTATTTTATTTTTCACCTTTATATTTTTTATTACACGATTGTGTCTTCATATTCATTCGATGACAAGCAAAATAAAAAAAGTTACAAAATTTAGCCAGTTTTTTGATTTTTCAAATTGTTTTCCTTATTTTTCTAATTTCTTTTTAGTTTTTACTCCTATTATTCATAAAAAAGCTAAATCTCAATTTTCTTATTTTTCAAACATTTTTTTTTTACTTTAATTTTAAAATATATTTTTTGTATTTTTTCTCATTTTGTTTCAAACTTGCTCCTTTGTTATTTATTGAAAATTTCTCACTTTTGTTTATGATTAAATATATTTGATTTATTTTTTTCTTATTTTGTTTATTTATTTTATTTTCTTGACTTTATTTGAATCAAACTCTAGTTTAGATGAACATCGTTTGAGTTTCACTGAAACACAGGAGCCGCTAGAAGGCAGAACAATCACATTCATCAGTATGACAAACGACAAAACACACATTACACACACTCTCAGCCACACACTCTCGTTTACAGCAGTTTCACAAGATGTGTGTGACCCTGAGTCATGAGCAGCGTCAAGAGCAAAACAATGAGAAAAAAGAGAATGTGAAGAATTCCACAAATGTGCACCACACACACACACACACACACACACACACACACACACACACACACACACACACTCTCTCTCTCTCTCACACACACACACACACACACGTGCACACACACCTCCACCAGCTGCATGAGGTTGTCGAAGTACTCCTCCTCGTCGATGCTGAGTCTGCCGCTGATGTAGATGATGCGGTAATGCTCCACCTTCCCGTCGCAGCTTACACACAGTGTGTAGTCGCCGGGGTAGTTTGTGCTCTCGCGCACCAGGAACAATCCCGTCTCCGGCGGATACAGCAGCCGCTCCGCCTGCTCCCGTGGGATCTTCCCGTGAAACCACCTGACACACACACACCGGATCAAACACACTCTTCCTGTGAAACAAGGTCAAGCTTGACGTAGGGGTAAGAACAGATATAATGTTTATAAAGTCAAACGCCATTTACAAAGAAAAATAAATAAATAAAAGGTAAAACAACGATGTCAGATGATTTTGAAGTTGGAGGAGAAAAGCGAGGAGGTTTTCGCTCTACATTTATAAACCGGAACACGCGTGACCTTTCTAACCGATCACGTAATGTGTGTCGCATCACAGCTCGTGCAAGACCAGAATTAGTGGTTATAAAGTATATAAATGTGTATTTAGTTTTAAATGTCGCTGGTTTGTCTAGACTCTTATTCCTCGGCTGGATCGTGTCGAGACTTTGAAGCTGACTTTGAAGAAACTCAGGGCATAAACTCACGGTTATAAAACTCACGGTATAAACTCACGGCATAAAACTCGTCAGAAACTCGGCAGAAACTCACGGCATAAACTCGTCAGAAACTCATCAGAAACTCGGCAGAAACTCACGGCAGAAAACTCACGGCATAAACTTGTCAGAAACTCACGGCATAAACTCGTCAGAAACTCGGCAGAAACTCGGCAGAAAACTCACGGCATAAACTCGTCAGAAACTCGTCAGAAACTCGGCAGAAACTCACGGCATAAACTCACGGCATAAACTCGTCAGAAACTCACGGCAGAAACTCGGCAGAAACTCACGGCAATAAACTCGTCAGAAACTCGTCAGAAACTCGTCAGAAACTCGGCAGAAACTCACGGCATAAACTCGGCAGAAACTCGGCAGAAACTCGGCAGAAACTCACGGCAGAAACTCACGGCATAAACTCGTCAGAAACTCGTCAGAAACTCGGCAGAAAACTCACGGCATAAACTCGTCAGAAACTCGGCAGAAACTCACGGCGTAAACTCGTCAGAAACTCACGGCATAAACTCGGCAGAAACTCGGCAGAAACTACGGCATAAACTCGTCAGAAACTCGGCAGAAACTCGGCAGAAACTCACGGCATAAACTCGTCAGAAACTCGGCAGAAACTCCGGCATAAACTCGCGGCAATAAACTCGTCAGAAACTCACGGCAGAAACTCACGGCATAAATCGTCAGAAACTGTCAGAAACTACGGCAGAAACTCACGGCAGAAACTCACGGCAGAAACTCGGCAGAAAACTCGGCAAAACTCACGGCATAAACTCACGGCATAAACTCACGGCATAAACTCCGGCAGAAACTCCGGCAAAACTCACGGCATAAACTCACGGCATGGCAAAACTCACGGCATAAAACTCACGGCATAAACTCGCAGAAACTCACGGCATAAACTCACGGCAATAAAACTCGGCAGAAACTCAGGCATAAACTCACGGCATAAACTCACGGCATAAACTCGTCAGAAACTAATCAGGCATAAACTCCGGCAGAAACTCGGCAGAAACTCGGCAGAGAAAACTCACGGCATAAACTCACGGCAGAAACTCGGCAGAAACTCAGCAGAAACTCACGGCATAAACTCACGGCATAAACTCACGGCATAAACTCGGCAGAAAACTCGGCAGAAACTCACGGCAGAAACTCAGTGGCATAAACTCGTCAGAAACTCGGCAGAAACTCACGGCATAAACTCACGGCATAAAACTCGGCAGAAACTCGGCAGAAACTCGGCAGAAACTCATGGCAAAAACTCGGCAGAAACTACGGCAGAAACTCACGGCAATAAACTCGGCAGAAACTCACGGCATAAACTCGTCAGAAACTCACGGCATAAACTCACGGCATAAACTCACGGCAGAAACTCGTCAGAAACTCGTCAGAAACTCACGGCATAAACTCGTCAGAAACTCATCAGAAACTCACGGCAGAAACTACTGTCAGAAACTCGTCAGAAACTCACGGCAGAAACTCACGGCAGAAACTCACGGCAGAAACTCACGGCAGAAACTCGTCAGAAACTCGTCAGAAACTCACGGCAGAAACTCGGCAGAAACTCACGGCAGAAACTCGTCAGAAACTCACGGCAGAAACTCGTCAGACACTCACGGCAGAGACTCGTCAGAAACTCACGGCAGAAACTCGTCAGAAACTCACGGCAGAAACTCGTCAGACATTCACGGCAGAAACTCGGCCGACACTCACGGGCAGAAAACTCGGCAGACACTCACGGCAGAGACTCGTCAGAAACTCACGGCAGAAACTCGTCAGAAACTCACGGCAGAAACTCGTCAGACATTCACGGCAGAAACTCGGCCGACACTCACGGGCAGAAACTCGGCCGACACTCACGGGCAGAAACTCGTCAGAAACTCACGGCAGAAACTCGGCAGACACTCACGGCAGAAACTCGGCAGAGACTCACGGCAGAAACTCGTCAGAAACTCACGGCATAAACTCGTCAGAAACTCACGGCAGAAACTCGTCAGAAACTCACGGCAGAAACTCGGCCGACACTCACGGGCAGAAACTCGGCCGACACTCACGGGCAGAAACTCGTCAGAAACTCACGGCAGAAACTCGGCAGACACTCACGGCAGAAACTCGGCAGAAACTCACGGCAGAAACTCGTCAGAAACTCACGGCATAAACTCGGCAGAAACTCACGGCATAAACTCGGCAGACACTCACGGCAGAGACTCGTCAGAAACTCACGGCATAAACTCGTCAGAAACTCACGGCAGAAACTCGTCAGACATTCACGGCATAAACTCGTCAGAAACTCACGGCAGAAACTCGTCAGAAACTCACGGCAGAAACTCGTCAGACATTCACGGCAGAAACTCGTCAGAAACTCACGGCAGAAACTCGTCAGACATTCACGGCAGAAACTCGGCCGACACTCACGGGCAGAAACTCGGCCGACACTCACGGGCAGAAACTCGTCAGAAACTCACGGCAGAAACTCGGCAGACACTCACGGCAGAAACTCGGCAGAAACTCACGGCAGAAACTCGTCAGAAACTCACGGCATAAACTCGTCAGAAACTCACGGCAGAAACTCGTCAG
Source organism: Chrosomus eos (assembly GCA_036326025.1). Taxonomy (NCBI): domain Eukaryota; kingdom Metazoa; phylum Chordata; class Actinopteri; order Cypriniformes; family Leuciscidae; genus Chrosomus; species Chrosomus eos. The sequence continues at coordinate 26,648 of JAZAVI010000514.1, forward strand.
AAACTCACGGCAGAAACTCGTCAGACATTCACGGCAGAAACTCGTCAGAAACTCACGGCAGAAACTCGTCAGACATTCACGGCAGAAACTCGGCCGACACTCACGGGCGAGAAACTCGGCCGACACTCACGGGCAGAAACTCGTCAGAAACTCACGGCAGAAACTCGGCAGACACTCACGGCAGAAACTCGGCAGAAACTCACGGCAGAAACTCGTCAGAAACTCACGGCATAAACTCGTCAGAAACTCACGGCATAAACTCGTCAGACACTCACGGCATAAACTCGTCAGAAACTCGTCAGACACTCACGGCATAAACTCGTCAGAAACTCGTCAGACACTCACGGCAGAAACTCGTCAGAAACTCGTCAGACACTCACGGCATCATGCTGAGCTTTCCTCCAGACTTCACTCCTTCTCTCTTCTGGACGTAGTTGGCAGGAATCGTTCCCTCTCGCCCGACGCTGTTCTTCGCTCTATACCAGTTCGGGTCCTTCGTTAAAAACAATCAATGAAGATCATGAGCATGGCATCAAATTATAACTGAAGATTTGTTGTTTTGATATATATATATATATATATATATATATATATATATATATATATATATATATATATATATATATATATATATATACGAGGTTAACACCCGCCAATATTATTATATAATAGAATTAACATTATTATATTAATTAACACCAGCCAAATGCGTGTAAAAATCAACAGTGGCGGCAAACGCTGTCAAATCTCGCTTTACTTATTATGTTTCTCACTTTGCTGGAAGTTCGTGTAAGACAAATCTGCACAGATTTAGTGCAAATACTCGAGAGTCATGATACATATACAGCGTATTGCACAGAATCTCCTCATATCTGGCTTACGTTAACACACACTACACAACATAACGGCGGTGTTCATTTGCATTAAAGCAATAGCGAAGTTTAAAAAGCTTTTAGTGAACAGAAAAGACATTGTTATCCAACATCCTAAATATTATGTTGTTTGTACTGTTGATCTGTCCATCTAAAACACATGTTTGGTGGTGATGATGATGATGATGATGATGATTAAAGAGGAAGAGAAGATGCTGCATGACAGGATTTTGTTTGAATAAAAAATTAATGTATGAAATTCAAATTTTATAATAATAATAACATTGTTGTTTATTTCTTTTCTTTTCTTTTTTTGTTCTTTCTTTGGCTAGTAGAAGTTCTGAATGGCCGGTAACTTGAGTAGCTAAATAATTTGGCCGGTGAGTGAAATATATATATACATACATACATAAATACATAATATATATAATATATATAATATATATATATATATATATATATATATATATATATATATATATATATATATATATATATATATATATATATATATATATATATATATATATATATTATATAAAAAAAAAATCACAGTACACACACATATTATTTAAACACAAACTTTTATTTGGGATGTGATTAATCATTACACAGCCCTAATATATAAATAGTTTTAAGCAGAGTCATTCTTTTGATATATTACAAGTTCAGATATTCATACAAAAAAAAAATTCTGGCGGCCATTAAAGTTTTGTGAAAATGATCAAAAATGCTGGTGATGACTGACAACTATTTTCAAAAACACTGGCAGTGAAAGAGTTAACTATTTTTCTATAATTCTATAAATCTATAATTTTCCACAGGAGAAAACTTTTAAAAATGACCCAATTACTGAAATTTCTGATAAATGACATCGTCTCATAAATCTCTGATGTGTCGCTCGTGATGTTCGGAGTGTGAGACGTTACAGTGCGCATGACATCATCGTCTGCCTCCTGATTTTCCGTTACTCCTGATTGGCCGTTAGCTTGGTTACGCCTGATTGGCCATTACCTTGGTTAAGCCTGATTGCCATTACCTTGGTAAAGCCTGATTGGCCATTACCTTGGTAAAGCCTGATTGGCCGTAACCTCAGTTACGCCTGATTGGCCATTACCTTGGTAAAGCCTGATTGGCCGTAACCTCAGTTACGCCTGATTGGCCATTACCTTGGTTAAGCCTGATTGGCCGTTACCTTGGTTACGCCTGACTGGTCGTTACCTTGGTTAAGCCTGATTGGCCATTACCTTGGTTAAGCCTGATTGCCATTACCTTGGTAAAGCCTGATTGGCCATTACCTTGGTAAAGCCTGATTGGCCGTAACCTCAGTTACGCCTGATTGGCCATTACCTTGGTAAAGCCTGATTGGCCGTAACCTCAGTTACGCCTGATTGGCCATTACCTTGGTTAAGCCTGATTGGCCGTTACCTTGGTTACGCCTGACTGGTCGTTACCTTGGTTAAGCCTGATTGGCCATTACCTTGGTTAAGCCTGATTGGCCATTACCTCGGTAAAGCCTGATTGGCCATAACCTCAGTTACGCCTGATTGGCCATTACCTTGGTTAAGCCTGATTGGCCGTTACCTTGGTTAAGCCTGATTGGCCATTACCTTGGTTAAGCCTGATTGGCCGTTACCTTGGTAAAGCCTGATTGGCCGTTACCTTGGTAAAGCCTGATTGGCCGTTACCTTGGTTAAGCCTGATTGGCCGTTACCTTGGTTAAGCCTGATTGGCCGTTATCTTGGTTAAGCCTGATTGGCCATTACCTTGGTTAAGCCTGATTGGCCGTTACCTTGGTTAAGCCTGATTGGCCATTACCTTGGTAAAGCCTGATTGGCCATTACCTTGGTTAAGCCTGATTGGCCGTTACCTTGGTTAAGCCTGATTGGCCGTTACCTTGGTTAAGCCTGATTGGCCGTTACCTTGGTTAAGCCTGATTGGCCGTTACCTTGGTTAAGCCTGATTGGCCATTACCTTGGTTAAGCCTGATTGGCCGTTACCTTGGTAAAGCCTGATTGGCCCATTAACCTTGGTAAAGCCTGATTGGCCGTAACCTCAGTTACGCCTGATTGGCCATTACCTTGGTTAAGCCTGATTGGCCATTACCTTGGTTAAGCCTGATTGGCCGTTACCTTGGTTACGCCTGATTGGCCATTACCTTGGTTAAGCCTGATTGGCCGTTACCTTGGTTAAGCCTGATTGGCCGTAACCTCAGTTACGCCTGATTGGTCATTACCTTGGTTAAGCCTGATTGGCCGTAACCTCAGTTACACCTGATTGGCCGTTACCTTGGTTACGCCTGATTGGCCATTACCTTGGTTAAGCCTGATTGGCCGTTACCTTGGTTAAGCCTGATTGGCCGTAACCTCAGTTACACCTGATTGGCCATTACCTTGGTTAAGCCTGATTGGCCGTTACCTTGGTTAAGCCTGATTGGCCGTTACCTTGGTTAAGCCTGATTGGCCGTTACCTTGGTAAAGCCTGATTGGCCGTTACCTTGGTTAAGCCTGATTGGCCATTACCTTGGTTAAGCCTGATTGGCCATTACCTTGGTTACGCCTGATTGGCCGTTAACTCGGTTACGCCTGATTGGCCGTTACCTTGGTTACGCAGATGATGGTCAGCAGGTCTCCTTTGCTGAAGGGAAGGTCCTGATCCGTGCTGCCCTGGAAATTATACTTGGCCACACACTCTGTGCCAGACGGCCACACTCCCTGCGAGAGGAACAAACACAACTTCTGCTAAACGTCCTCTCATGCAGAGTGTGTGTGTGTGTGTGTATATGTGTGTGTGTGTGTGTGTGTGTGTACCTGTAGAGCAGACATGCTGAGTGAAGCTGAGACTCTGAGCGTCACACACCGACCATCAGAGCTGAGGAGACAAAACACACACGATCAGTCTGAGTGTGTGTGTACTAGTGTTTTACACAGTATAAAATGCTAAGAATAAAGAAGGTGAAAGAAAAATAATCAAGGGGTTCTTCAAAAGTAACAGATGCAGCACAGCAGTCTGGACTCGATCCATTGAGGAGTAATTATGATCAGTTCAGAAATCGACGGGCCAATCATATTGCCAGGGCGGGCTTTATACGATGATGGACAAATGATCTGCAGTTACGTAATCATCACGTCATCAAACGTATTTCTTTCAAAAATGCTTTTCGTGTTTGCAAGTATTCCGCGAATCCTTAAATTCTTTTTGCAACACCGGCAAAGATCGTTAACACTCATTGTTTTTTTTAATACTTTTTTCAGAGTGCGTGCAGTTGAGTTCTGTTGACAACTATGCATCGCTCAACATATGTCACTTACTGCATTGCTCTGATTGGTTGTAGGTCTATCCAATTGAGTGCAGAGTTTTCTTTTTTTCTGGTTGGGTTAAGCCTCATAATCAAAGCCCTATGGAGCAGTATCAGACTCACATTCTGACTAGCATATGAGTATGACGAAGTCAGGCTAGTTCAGCTCATGAAAAAAAGGGGCAAAAACAAAAGTGTTGCATTTATAATTTTGTTCAGTGTATATATATATATATATATACCGTATGTGTGTATATATATATATATATATATATATATATATATATATATATATATATATATATATATACACACACACACACACGTCGCCAAGACCAAATACATTAACATTACCATATCCATTACTATAATAATCTCTCAGAGAGTTGTCAAGACAGAAATTAAAGAACAATGTATTTTAGATTTACTGCAAAATATGCAGATATATTTTAATATTTTAGTATTTTGAGAACAGAGAGATCGACTCGATTAAATCACTGCATATTGGTCGTCTCATATTGGTGGAATTTTCTGCACAGCATTATGGGAAATGTAGTTTTTCAGCAGCATTTCACCATTTCATCTATTGGCAGATTTACATACAAACTCAAGAAACCGACCCAAACACTCCACTGACTTCATTTTTCTGAATCTCAAATGCCTGACAGAAAAAGATTTCACTGCAAGAATCCGCAGTTCCAGATACCGACAGACTCAGAACAAAACAGAGAGAGATCCGACACAGAGACTGGATCATCAAGGTTAACAACAGCAGAAGGTCAGAGAAAGTATCGTCTTTCAGTCCCGAGAGATTCATATAAACCCAGGAGGACAGATTCTCAGATGACAGCAAACCGACTCGAGAATCCCGAGACATCCAGAACACATCTCCAGAGATCCAGAACGCATCTCCAGAGATCCAGAACACATCACACACATCTCCAGAGATCCAGAACACATCTCCAGAGATCCAGAACACATCTCCAGAGATCTAGAACACATCTCCAGAGATCCAGAACACATCTCCAGAGATCCAGAACACATCTCCAGAGATCCAGAACACATCTCCAGAGATCTAGAACACATCTCCAGAGATCCAGAACACATCTCCAGAGATCTAGAACACATCTCCAGAGATCCAGAACACATCGTCAGAGATCCAGAACACATCGTCAGAGATCCAGAACACACCGTCAGAGATCCAGAACACATCGTCAGAGATCCAGAACGCATCGTCATAGAGATCCAGAACGCATCGTCAGAGATCCACAACGCATCGTCAGAGATCCAGAACGCATCGTCAGAGATCCAGAACGCATCTCCAGAGATCCAGAACGCATCTCCAGAGATCCAGAACACATCTTCAGAGATCCAGAACACATCGTCAGAGATCCAGAACACATAGCCAGAGATCCAGAACACATCTCCAGAGATCCAGAACACATCACACACATCTCCAGAGATCCAGAACACATCTCCGGAGATCCAGAACACACCATCAGAGATCCAGAACACATCGTCAGAGATCCAGAACGCATCGTCAGAGATCCAGAACGCATCGTCAGAGATCCAGAACGCATCGACAGAGATCCACAACGCATCGTCAGAGATCCACAACGCATCGTCAGAGATCCAGAACACATCTCCAGAGATCCAGAACGCATCTTCAGAGATCCAGAACACATCTTCAGAGATCCAGAACACATCGTCAGAGATCCAGAACACATCTCCAGAGACCCAGAACACATCTCCAGAGATCCAGAACACATCGTCAGAGATCCAGAACACATCTCCAGAGATCCAGAACGCATCGTCAGAGATCCAGAACGCATCATCAGAGATCCAGAACGCATCGTCAGAGATCCACAACGCATCGTCAGAGATCCAGAACACATCTCCAGAGATCCAGAACACATCGTCAGAGATCCAGAACACATTTCCAGAGATCCAGAACACATCGTCAGAGATCCAGAACACATTGTCAGAGATCCAGAACACATCTTCAGAGACCCAGAACGCATCGCCAGAGATCCAGAACGAATCGTCAGAGATCCAGAACGCATCGTCAGAGATCCACAACGCATCGTCAGAGATCCAGAACACATCTTCAGAGATCCAGAACGCATCGTCAGAGATCCACAACGCATCGTCAGAGATCCAGAACCCATCGTCAGAGATCCATAACACACCGTTAGAGATCCAGAACACACCGTCAGAGACCCAGCAACGCATCGTCAGAGATCCAGAACGAATCGTCAGAGATCCACAACGCACCGTCAGAGATCCATAACAAATCGTCAGAGATCCAGAACACATCTTCAGAGATCCAGAACACATCTCCAGAGACCCAGAACGCATCGTCAGAGATCCATAACACACCGTCAGAGATCCATAACACACCATCAGAGATCCAGAACAAATCGTCAGAGATCCAGAACGCATCGTCAGAGATCCAGAACGCATCTCCAGAGATCCAGAACGCATCGTCAGAGATCCAGAACGCATCGTCAGAGATCCAGAACGCACTCGTCAGAGACCCAGAACGCATCGTCAGAGACCAGAACGCATCGTCAGAGATCCATAACACACCGTCAGAGATCCAGAACACATCTTCAGAGACCCAGAACACATCTTCAGAGATCCAGAACACATCGTCAGAGATCCAGAACACATCTTCAGAGACCCAGAACACATCTTCAGAGATCCAGAACACATCTTCAGAGATCCATAACACACCGTCAGAGATCCAGAACACATGTCAGAGATCCAGAACACATCTTCAGAGATCCAGAACACATCTTCAGAGATCCAGAACGCATCGTCAGAGATCCAGAACACATCTTCAGAGACCCAGAACGCATCGTCAGAGACCCAGAACGCATCGTCAGAGATCCAAACACACCGTCAGAGATCCATAACGCATCATCAGAGATCCAGAACACATCTTCAGAGACCAGAACGCATCTTCAGAGACCAGAACGCATCGTCAGAGATCCATAACAACGTCAGAGATCCATAAGCATCGTCAGAGATCCAGATCACATCTCAGAGATCCAGAACACATCTCAGAGATCCAGAACACATCTTCAGAGGTCAGAAACATCTTCAGAGATCCAGAAACATCTTCAGAGGTCCAGAAACATCTTCAGAGGTCCAGAACACATCTTCAGAGGTCCAGAACACACCGTCAGAGATCCAGGACACACCGTCAGAGATCCAGAACACATCTTCAGAGATCCAGAACACATCTTCAGAGTTCAGATTCGGGATCAACTGGATTATTTTGTTCGGAAACGGGATCTCGATTCTCCCACGGTTCTGAATAGAATAGCATGTCATTTACTAGAGCTTCTGAAAAAAATGTTAATTGCTGCAGTCTGTTTTAAAAAAAACATTTAATTTGAATGAAAGATTTAGCGTTTGTTCATTCATTCATTCATTCATTCATTCATTCATTCATTCGTTTGTTAATTTGTTTGTTCGTTCATTCGTTGAGACAGAGAGACGAAGTGACCTTCAGTGATGAGCGTTATCTTCATGATCATCTGAGGTCATTAGAACACACTCCTTCAGCATCAACACACACTCCTTCAGCACCAACACACACTTCTTCAGCACCAACACACACTTCAGCACCAACACACTACTTCAGCACCAACACACACTCCTTCAGCACCAACACACACTCCTTCAGCACCAACACACACTCCTTCAGCACCAACACACACTCCTTCAGCACCAACACACACACTTCAGCATCAACACACACTCCTTCAGCACCAACCACACTCCTTCAGCACCAACACACACTCCTTCAGCACCAACACACACTTCAGCACCAACACACACTCCTTCAGCACCAACACACACTTCTTCAGCACCAACACACACTCCTTCAGCACCAACACACACTCCTTCAGCATCAACACACACTCCTTCAGCACCAACACACACTCCTTCAGCACCAACACACACTTCTTCAGCACCAACACACACTTCAGTACCAACACACACTTCAGCACCAACACACACTTCAGCACCAACACACACTCCTTCAGCACCAACACACACTCCTTCAGCACCAACCACACTCCTTCAGCACCAACACACACTCCTTCAGCACCAACACACACTCCTTCAGCACCAACACACACTTCTTCAGCACCAACACACACTCCTTCAGCACCAACACACACTCCTTCAGCACCAACACACACTCCTTCAGCATCAACACACACTCCTTCAGCACCAACACACACTCCTTCAGCACCAACACACACTCCTTCAGCACCAACACACTCCTTCAGCATCAACACACACTCCTTCAGCACCAACACACACTCCTTCAGCACCAACACACACTTCAGCATCAACACACACTCCTTCAGCACCAACACACACTCCTTCAGCACCAACACACACTTCAGCATCAACACACACTCCTTTAGCACCAACACACACTCCTTCAGCACCAACACACACTCCTTCAGCACCAACACACACTTCAGCATCAACACACACTCCTTCAGCACCAACACACACTCCTTCAGCACCAACACACACTTCAGCACCAACACACACTCCTTCAGCACCAACACACACTCCTTCAGCACCAACACACACTCCTTCAGCACCAACACACACTTCAGCACCAAACACACACTCCTTCAGCACCAACACACACTCCTTCAGCATCAACACACACTCCTTCAGCACCAACACACACTTCTTCAGCACCAACACACACTTCAGTACCAACACACACTTCAGCACCAACACACACTTCAGCACCAACACACACTCCTTCAGCACCAACACACACTCCTTCATGCACCAACACACACTCCTTCAGCACCAACACACACTCCTTCAGCACCAACACACACTCTTCAGCACCAACACACACTCCTTCAGCACCAACACACACTCCTTCAGCACCAACACACACTCTTCAGCACCAACACACACTTCTTCAGCACCAACACACACTCCTTCAGCATCCACATCATCATCCCTTCGACCTAACTTCTTTCAGTTCAATTCCTCTAGACCACAACACGCCTTCAGACACATCAGCCTTCAGCACCAACCTATCTTCAGCATACACCATCCTCGAGTCATTAAAACACTTACTCCAAACATTCAGCATCAAAACACCTCACACAACAACTCCTTCAGCACAAACACACACTTCTTCAGCACCAACACACACTTCAGCACCAACACACTCACCAACACTTCAGCACCAACACACACTCCTTCAGCACCAACACACACTCCTTCAGCACCAACACACACTCCTTCAGCACCAACACACACTCTTCAGCACCAACACACACTCCTTCAGCACCAACACACACTCCTTCAGCACCAACCTACACACACAACTCCTTCAGCACCAACACACACTCCTTCAGCACACACACCTTCAGCACAACACACACTCTTCGCACCAACACACACTTCAGCATCCAAAACATCTCAGCACCAACACCACTCCTTCAGCACCAACCACACTTCAGCACAACACACACTCCTTCAGCACCAACACACCACTCTACACCACACTCCTTCAGCACCAACACACACTCCTTCAGCACAACCACACTCTTCGCACACACACTCCTTCAGCACCAACACACACTCCTTCAGCACAACACACCTTCAGCACAACACACATCCTTCAGCACCAACACCACTCCTTCAGCAACCACTCACTTCACACAACCACACTTCAGCATCAACACACACTCTTCAGCACCATACACATCACTTCAGCACCAACACACACTCCTTCAGCACCAACACACACTCCTTCAGCACCAATCACACACTTCAGCACAACACACATCCTTCAGCACCAACACACACTCCTTCAGCACCAACACACACTCTTCAGCACTCAACACACACTCCTTCAGCACCAACCACACTCCTTCAGCACCAACACACACTCCTTCAGCACAACCAACTTCAGCACCACACTCCTTCAGCACCAACACACACTCCTTCAGCACCAACACACACTCCTTCAGCACCAACACACACTCCTTCAGCACCAACACACTCTTCAGCACAACACACACTCCTTCAGCACCAACACACACTCCTTCAGCACCAACACACACTCCTTCAGCACCAACACACACTCCTTCAGCACCAACACACACTCCTTCAGCACCAACACACACTCCTTCAGCACCAACACACACTTCAGCACAACACACACTCCTTCAGCACCAACACACCTCTTCAGCACCAACACACACTCCTTCAGCACCAACACACACTTCAGCACCACACACACTCCTTGCATACACACCACACACTCCTAGCACCAACACACCCCTTCAGCACCAACACACACTCACACACACACACTCCTTCAGCCACACACACCTTCACACCACACACCCCACACACACACCACTCACACAACACACCCCTTCAGACACACCACTCTTCACACACACACATCCTCACACCAACACCACTCCTCACACAACACACACTTCAGCACCAACACACACTCTCCACACCTACACACCACCTTCAGCACCAACACACACCTTCAGCACCAACACACACTTCAACACACACACTCCTTCAGCACTAACACACTCTTCACACCAAACACACCCAACACCTCACACCAACACACACTCAGCACCAAACAACTCCTTCACACCAACCACACTCACCACCAACACACACTCATCACAACACACACTCCTTCAGCACCAACACACACTCCTTCACACACACACACCTCAGCTACACCACACCAGCCTCACACACACTCCTTCAGCACACACACACTCCTCAGCACCAACACACACTCCTCACATCACTACACACACCCTTCAGCACACAACACCCCTTCAGCACCAACACACACTCGCATCAACACACCTTCACCACACACCCTACACACCACACACACACCTCACCTCACACAACAACACTCCTTCAGCACCAACCACACACTTCAGCTCACACACATTCACACACACACTCTTCAGCACCAACACACCTCTCCACCAACACACACCTTCAGCACAACACACACTCTTCAGCACAACACACATCCTTCAGCACCACACCCTCAGCCACCACACACACTTCAGCATCAACCACACTCCTCAGCACCAACCACATCCTTCAGCACAACACACCTTCAGCATCAACACACACCCTTCAGCACCAAAACACACTTCACACAACACAACTCTTCAGCACCAACACACACTCCTTCAGCACCAACACACACTCCTTCAGCACCAACACACTCACTCAACACACACTCCTTCAGCACCAACACCACTCCTTCAGCACCACTCCACACACACTTCACACCCAACACCACTCTCACACCAACACACATCCTCACACCACACACACTCCTCACACACACCACTCACACAACACACACTCTTCAGCACCAACACACACCTCACACTCAACACACACTCCTTCAGCACCAACACACACTCCTTCAGCACCAACACACACACCTTCAGACCCAACACCACTCCAACATCCACACTCCCACACCCTTCAGCACACACACACTCCTTCAGCACCAACCACACTCCTCAGCACCAACACACACTCTCAGCACAACACAACTTCAGCACACACACACTCCTTCAGCACCAACACACACCCTTCACACAACCCACTTCAGCACAAACACATCCTCAGCACAACACACACTCCTTCACACCAACACACCTCTTCAGCACCAACAACACTCAGCACACACACACTCCTTCACACCAACCACTCTTCACACCAACCCACTTCACACAACACACACTCCTTCAGCACAACACCACCTTCTGCACCAACACCACTCAGCAACCACACTCTCAGCACAACACACACTCTTCAGCACCACACCACACTCCTTCCACAACAACACTTCAGCCCAACAACTCTTCAGCACACACACACTCTTCAGCACCAACACACACTTACACAACCACACTCTTCAGCACACACACACTCTTCAGCACAAACACACACTTCAGCATCAACACACACTCTCAGCACCAACACCTTCAACCAACACCTCAGCACCAACACACTTCAGCACAACACACACTCCTTCAGCACAACACACACTTCACACACACCACCTTCAGCACCAACACACACTCCTTCAGCCAACACATCTTCACACAACACACACTTCAGCACCAACACACACTTCACACAACCACACTCTTCACACCACAACACTTTCAGCCAAACACACCTTCAGCACCAACACACACTCTTCACTCCACACACCTCAGCAAACACACATCTTCAGCACAACACACACTTCAGCACAACACAACCCTCAGCCAACACACACCCTTCACACCAACACACATTCAGCACAACACACATCAGCACAACACACACTTCGCACAACACACACTCCTTCAGCCCAACACACCCTCAGCACCACACACACCCTCCCCCAACACCACCTCACACAACCACACATTCGCACAACACAATCTAGCACAACCACTCCTTCACACAACACCACCTTCAGCACCAACCACACTTCACATCAACACACACCCTTCACACAACACACACTCTTCAGCACCACACACCTCACACAAACACACTCTCACACAACACACACTCTTCAGCACCACAACACTTCACACAACACAACTCAGACAACACACACTCCTTCGCACACACACACTCCTTCACACCAACACCACTCTCGCACACACACCTTCGCCAACACACCCTTCGCACAACAACATCGCACCAACACACCTCAGCACACACACACTTCAGCACCAACACACACTCTTCACACCACACATCAGCCAAACACCTTAGCACCAACCCACTTCAGCACAACACACATCTTCAGCACCAACACACACTCCCACCAACCTCCCACACACACTTCACCCAACACCACTCGCACCACAACACTTCAGCAACAACACTCCTTCCACCAACACACTCCTCACACAAAACTTCGCAACACACTTCGCAAACACACTCTCACACAAACACTCACAAACACCCACAAACACATCCTTCAGCACAACACACACTCTTCAGCACACACACACCTTCAGCACCAACACACACTCCTTCAGCACCAACACACACTCTTCAGCACCAAAACACACTCCTTCAGCACCAACACACACTCCTTCAGCACCAACACACACACTCCTTCAGCACCAACACACACTCCTTCAGCACCAACACACACTTCAGCACCAACACACACTCCTTCAGCACAACACACACCTTCAGCATCACACACACTCCTTCACACCAACACACCTTCAGCACAACACAACTCCTTCAGCACCAACACACACTTCACACTCAACACACTTCACAACACACACTCCTTCAGCACCAACACAACACCACTTCAGCACAACCACACTCACCTTCAGCATCCAACACACACTCCTTCAGCACCAACACACACTCCTTCAGCACCAACACACACTTCAGCATCAACACACACTCCTTCAGCACCAACACACACTCTTCAGCACCAACACACATCTTCAGCACCAACACACACTCTTCAGCACCAACACACACTTCAGCACCAACACACACTCCTTCAGCACCAACACACACTCCTTCAGCACCAAACACACACTCCTTCAGCACCAACACACACTTCAGCATCAACACACACTCCTTCAGCATCAACACACACTCCTTCAGCACCAACACACACTCCTTCACTCCTTCAGCACCAACACACACTCCTTCAGCACCAACACACACTCCTTCAGCACCAACACACACTCCTTCAGCACCAACACACACTTCAGCACCAACACACACTTCAGCACCAACACACACTTCAGCACCAACACACACTCCTTCAGCACCAACACACACTCCTTCAGCACCAACACACACTTCAGCACCAACACACACTTCAGTGAGAGAGAAACAAACGAGCGGATGACATCAGCGCTGGAGATGAAACATGATGCAACCACCGTTTCCCTGATGTTTCTACTTCCTGTGTACACACACACACACACACACACACACACACACACACACACACACACACACACACACACACACACACACACTCTCTCTCTCTCTCTCCTCTCTCTCTCTCTCTCTCTCTCTCTCTCTCTCTCTCTCTCACACACACACCACACACACACACACACACACACACACACACACCTACACACACCCACACACAAACACTGATACTGTAAACTTAAAACGGTCTTTAAACCGAAGGATATGAGAGTTAGGAGAGTTAGGAGAGTTATGAGTTATGAGATGAATAATAAATCATTCATATTGGTCTCTATTTCTATCTGACAGATCTTATATAAGTGAGTGTCACTGATAACTTGACGGTGAGTATTTCTGCATAAATCCACTGAGTTACATTCATAGCTATATCTGTGAATATGATCACAGAGATTTGATGTGTTTTGAGTTTTGTGTCTCATCAACACAACATGCTCAAAATATTCAAAACTGAAAGTTTTCCAAAACCTGTTTGACTTTCTTTCTTTCTCCGGTGGACCAAACGCTTTAAAACAACAATATCAGCTGTGCTCCACTGAAACATGCAGACATACAGGTTACAGACAGGTGTGTGTGTGTGTGTGTGTGTGTGTGTGTGTGTGTGTGTGTGTGTGTGTGTGTGTGTGTGTGTGTGTGTGTGTGTGTGTGTGTGTGTGTGTGTGTGTGTGTGTGTGTGTGGACGGGATCTCCTGCTGTGATCCACCTGTTAATCAGAGCAAGCGCAGGGGTCAAACCCTCCTGACCTCTGACACACTGAACATCAGGAAATTTAACAAAACAAAGAAGAAAAGAAAAAACAAGAGACTCGCTTCCAAACGTCTCAGAGATCAAAACACTGTTTACTGTATTACACGCACTCTTGCACGCACGCACGCACGCGCACACACACACGCACGCACGCACCACGCACGCACACCCCACACACACACACACACACACACACACACACACACACACACACACACACACACACAGCACAAAACAAATGAAGACAATCTGAAATTTCCCAGGTTTAGCTTCAGAATCCTCGGCTCGGGCGTCAGACGTGACAGACGGTTTCACACTGCTGCTGTCTGGCACTCACACACACCACACACACACACACACACACACACACACACACACACACACACACACACACACAACACACACACACACACACACACACACACACACACATGCCAACAGCCAATCAACATATGCTATCAGGTGCAATAACTATTAAAAAAAAATTCCAAAGTATGCAAAGATTACTTTAAAAAAATCTTTCTTTTTTTTGGCTTATAAAAACTGTATAGATTGTTTTTGTTGTATGCACTATAATAGCAATATTCATGAAAACACCATACTGCATTGAAATGCTAAGATATATAATATGTCTATGATAATAACCTGATAATAACTCAGAATATCAACATTAACATCAGAGCTTCATCAGCATGTTATGCAAATGAGTCGCTCATGATTAACATGCACAGATAAATTATGAATTATGACATAGAGAACCACGCCTGCAGAACTCATGCACATCCTCACCTGTGATGATCATCTGCTTTATTTCACACACTGATGCATGTGTGTGTGTGTGTGTGTTATTATTATCACCGCAGAAATGCGCGTGTGCAGAACATCACCTGTGCGCGTGCACGAGCCGATCAGCTGACAGAAGCGGTCAATAATCAATAATCAAATAATCAATGAGATCTGATGATCTGATGAGAGATGCGAGAGTCTCGCGCACTGGACACACACACACACACACACACACTCACCGGAGAATCTCCCACAGAAGCGTGTGACGCTCCTCTCAGGCTCCGCGTTGTTCCGAGCATCAGTTGGTGTGTGTGTGTGTGTGTGTGTGTGTGTGTGTGTGTGTGTGTGTGTGTGTGTGCATGTGTGTTTGTTTGAGATCAGACTCTGTGTATCGGGCCTGTTGATGAAGAGGAACTGAAATGAGATGAAAATGTCGCTGCGCTTCGACGCGACGCTCAAGAGTCCAGATTCTAGCGCGTCCACTCCGATTCAATCACTGCAGCTCCGGCGCGCGCTCGACGCGTGACGTCACGGATGAGACGCGCCGCGCCGCACCGCACCGCAAACAATAATATTCGACAAACAGAAATGGACTAATAATGAACATAACATTATATTATTTAATTTTGAACTTAAGCATTATATTGAAGCCTTAAAAGACAAAAGAAATTAAAAAGCAAAACGGATGTAGGCTACAATTTTTTTTTTAATAATTTTCTTTTTGTTTTGTTTGTGCAAGTTATCCCCTGTATAATTTATTTTATTTTATTTGTATTTTATTGTTTTTTTTTTCTGTTTCCTTTAATTATTTTATGAATGTAATATATAATACTTGAATACACTGCGATCCTCTGTATGTGTATGTTGTTAGTGTTCTGTTATGCAATAAAAAATATAAGATTATATATATTTTTTTTTAAACAGCCCATTTAAATGTCATTCTTTTTTTCGTTCTATATGCCTTAATTCATGACAATGCCAATTCACAAGATTGTACCAACAACTATTAAACACAAATACAATCAAAATATTTGCAGAATTAAAACCAAAAGCCAGAGAAAAAATACATTTTTAATTTCAAAGCTTTTTTAAAAAAGGAGAGTAGAGGATTCGTATCTAAAAATGTGAATTTAAGCATAAATTTAATGTATACATTTTTATAAATGAAATTCAATAATTTATTTCAGAAAGTATTGATCAAACTCAATAATGTAGGCCTATTATAAAGAACACGAGCAGGATTTGTATGATAGCTAAAGAACCTGCACATTAATTGTATTTATTTTGTACTTGACTTCTATTCTACACTTCCTTTAATCTGTTAATTAAACATTTGATTTGATATTCATAGTATTTCTGTATTAATTTATCCACAATTTTTAAAGTAGACCTACATTCTAATCCTAGCCCACCAGTTCAAAACATGGACAAATTTCAAGTCATTGTTTCTGAACTATAAATATTTAACACTTAAAAAAATTACCACTAAAATGATAAATGCAACCAATCAAAGGCTAATTTTATCACGTGATGTTGACCGAACGCGGAAGCAGCGCTGAAGTGGAATCGCTGAACTCCTGAAACACTCTTGGGCTTCCAGAGCCGCCTCTGCGCATGCGCGGAAACTCCACACCACACCGCGGCGACGCGACGCTCCGTGTCAAAGATTCGCTTCAAAACCGAATAGAAATCAACACCTGTGACACCTATGTGTGACACATGATGGAGTGCAGAACCGGTGGCCGCTTAAAACACTGAAAAGGTTTGTTCATGGATTTAGATTAGAGAGATTAGCGAAATCTGCTGGTGACAGAAAGAACAGTCGAGCACTTTCCCGCCACATGAGGAAAAAACTCATACTTATGAGGTAAAAAGTCAAATTATTACATTGATGAATGATTCTGTGTGGCGTTCCACATTAACTTTAAAGGGATAGTTCAGCCCAAAATGATAATTTTGTCAGTAATTACTCTCCCTCATGTTTTTCAACCCCGCAGCGCTTCCGTGTTGTACGTCACACGCAGGCTCACTATTGGCCGACGCTGGTCATGTGTGTTTGATGTGTGTGACGTACAACACAGAAGCGATGCGCAATTATACTACTTGAAATCTCAAGGCCCGCAGAGAAGGAAATGAACACTTGAATAAAGTCGTTATTTTTGTTTGTTTTTTGCACTCAAAAAGTATTCTCGTCGCTTGATAAACGTAAGATTGAGCCACTGTAGTCACTTGGACTATTTTAACGATTTCTTTAATAATTTTTCTGGGCCGGCAAGACTAGTCCCTCAGAAGCCTATGGAGGAGTGACCCAGCTCTCAGATTTAATCACAAATATCTTTATTTGTGTTCTGAAGATGAACGAAAGTCTTACGGGGTTGAACAACATGAGGGAGAGTAATTACTGACAGAGTTTACATTTGAGTGAATTATCCCTTTAATACAAAACTAGTCCTGGAGTGTCTTTAGTCTCAGAGTAATGCCGAACAGAATTACTCCTTACACGACAAAGATTGATGAAAACATTATTGATGAAATGATACGCTCATGACTGGCGCTCGGTTCTGATTGGCCCAGTCGGCTGCGGCGCTCATTAAACTTTATCTTTCTTCAGTGTGTAATGTTGCTGTTTGAGCATGAAAAAGCTCTGTAAAGCTCCAGTTCTTCTCTATATCAGTGTTTCTGAACTCCTGAAACACCTCATTTGTAGTCTCGAGTCTCTTCCGGGAACGAACACGTCACAATATTCCTCATTATAATAATTCATACGCAGAATAAAGGGGCGGGGCCTGGTTGAGTTAGTTAGTAGTGTGTTAAACTGGCGGTTATGGAAAGGGGCGGGGCATTTCCCAAACACACTCAAAGCGCTCGACCAATCACAACACACTGCTCCAGCCGACCAATCAGAGCACAGTGTGCTTTTCAGGAGGAGGGGCTTCATAGAGACAGGAAGTAAACAGAGCGTTACTGACAGACTGGGAAGAGAGGAGCCGCAACAATGGAGAATATGAGGAAAATAATCAACATTCAAGCAGGAAAACCTGTTGTAGTAGAGCCTGAAACATAATATGGCCTTTTAATGATCAACGTTCATACATTTTATATATCAACACTCACTGTTTTAAACTCAGTAGAAATACCTGAATAAAATATCTTTATAGTCAAAAAGCTGGAGAAGCTTGTGATGTTTGTGTTTGTGTGGCCAGCAGAGGGAGACTCTCCATCACTGACTGATCACACATTCATCAACTCTTCTCAATTCACCAACTCACCACATAATATACTACACATAAATAATATATCATTTTAGGTGAAATATGACACAAACGCATATTTTAGACCCTGTGAGTGTTTTTTATTTACACAAACTTTCACAATATTTAATCGGATTCACTAGTTCATTTGAAATAAATAAATAAATCACTTTCATCTCTTTAAGAAGATTAATATATGTATAATATATACATTAAAGAAATAAATAGAAATATATTGAAATGTCACTTTCAACAATGCTTTTAATATATTTTATATATACTGTATAATATATCCAATCATTTTGTGACACTAACCCACAATATTTTCACTAGTTCACTAGGATTCACTAGTTCATGTGAAATAAATTAAACAAACAATTAAATAAAGATATCAATAAAGTATCTTAGTTCATATCAGCTCATAAACTAAACATTATAATGGTAACATTTACAATAGAGTTTAATTAACATTCTTAACATAAACAATGAACAAACATTTATTCATCTCCTGTTCAACATTTACTAATACATTATTGAAATGTAATAGACCTGAGCTGACATGAACAAACAATAAATAGTTATATTTTTATTAAATGCTAACAAAGATGAATAAATACTAATGTGTTGCACATTGTTAGTTAATGCATTACTAATGGACCTTATTAGTAAAGTCTTGTTATTATAATATAAAAAATTATCACATTTTTTTATAAAACACTTTGTGTTTGATGTCAATGAAGTATGAATGAATCTGAACAGAATCAGAGTTTTTTAATACAGTTTTAAACACCCTGAACATTATCACACCTGCACAAAGTCATATATCACCCAACACACACACACACACACACACACACACACACACACACACACACACACACATTCACACGTCTGGTTCTCTATCTTTGTGAGGACTCTCCATAGATATAATGTTTTTTATACTGTACAAACTGTATATTCTCTCCTCTTACATTAACCAGAGACAATTTATATAAGAGACATGTCACTTCCTCAATCCTCAATAGAACTATATAGGGAAAACCTGTAACGCCAAAGATGGCAGTTGTATGCACATGTCCCGCCCCTCCCGCTGGACAGCCAATCGTCTGCTTTTAACAGTCAACCCGGGAAACATTTGAGCCTATCGTCTGTTTCCTCTGACGCATGCACACAGTTGAGGTTTGCGACAGCGGAGAATACGTTACTGTTTGAAAAGGCGGCAGATTTGATATGCAGTGTATGCATGCGTTGTGTAAATATCAGACATCCCAAGTCTCCCGCATATTGATAGCGGCTCCCTGATTAGTTCAAATCTCAAATTAGTTCAAATCTCCCCGAATCTAGAGCAAGTGTGCTTCAAACCGTGTAGCGTGCACCGTACGGCAGAGAGGGAGAGAGCGAGAGACCTTGCGTGTTGGTGTCGTGAACTCTTGCGCATGCGTAGTAAAAGTATAACCGGTGGGGAAAAGGCGTGTTAAACCTTATTTTGGGGCAAAGTCGTCCAACTTTTTCAGCGATTTTTATCATATTTTACTGCTGTTTCTACATGCAGTTTTTATGTCCCGGTGACCAGTGAAACTGCAGTTCTGACTCTCTGCCCATTCATTTAGATAGGAGCCTGGTCTTGTTAGTTCGAAATAGCTGCCCGGAGGCGATGCCAAGATGGCGGCCGAGTGGCAGGACTTGCCTAAAAGGACTTTGCATTAACCCAAACCCTAAACCTGCCTATCATAAGAAAACTTTCTGCAGTTATACTTTTATTTATTTTTTACATCATTTAGTATATTTATTAATCTGTTTCCCTCGTGGGGAGCGTTGGCTGGTCCCCACAATCACAATGTTATATATAGGACCTGTGGATGGAGGACCTGCGCCTAGACAAGACCACAACACATGATGTAGTCAGCGGGATCCGGGCCGTATCCAGATCAGATGGAGGACCTGCGCCTAGACACGACCACAACACATGATGTAGTCAGCGGGATCCGGGCCGTATCCAGATCAGATGGAGGACCTGCGCCTAGACACGACCACAACCCATGATGTAGTCAGCCGGATCCGGGCCGTATCCAGATCAGATGGAGGACCTGCGCCTAGACACGACCACAACACATGATGTAGTCAGCGGGATCCGGGCCGTATCCAGATCAGATGGAGGACCTGCGCCTAGACACGACCACAACCCATGATGTAGTCAGCCGGATCCGGGCCGTATCCAGATCAGATGGAGGACCTGCGCCTAGACACGACCACAACACATGATGTAGTCAGCCGGATCCAGACCGTATCCAGATCAGATGGAGGACCTGCGCCTAGACACGACCACAACACATGATGTAGTCAGCCGGATCCGGGCCGTATCCAGATCAGATGGAGGACCTGAGCCTAGACACGGCCACAACACATGATGTAGTCAGCCGGATCCAGGCCGGATCCAGATCAGATGGAGGACCTGCGCCTAGACACGACCACAACTCATGATGTAGTCAGCCGGATCCGGGCCGTATCCAGATCAGATGGAGGACCTGAGCCTAGACACGACCACAACGCATGATGTAGTCAGCCGGATCCGGGCCGTATCCAGATCAGATGGAGGACCTGCGCCTAGACACGACCACAACACATGATGTAGTCAGCCGATCAGGCCGTATTCAGATCAGATGAAGGACCTGCGCCTAGACACGACCACAACACATGATGTAGTCAGCCGGATCCAGGCCGTATCCAGATCAGATGGTGGACCTGAGCCTAGACACGACCACAACACATGATGTAGTCAGCCGGATCCGGGCCGTATCCAGATCAGATGGAGGACCTGCGCCTAGACACGACCACAACACATGATGTAGTCAGCCGGATCCGGGCCGTATCCAGATCAGATGGAGGACCTGAGCCTAGACACGACCACAACTCATGATGTAGTCAGCCGGATCCGGGCCGTATCCAGATCAGATGGTGGACCTGCGCCTAGACACGACCACAACTCATGATGTAGTCAGCCGGATCCGGGCCGTATCCAGATCAGATGGTGGACCTGCGCCTAGACACGACCACAACTCATGATGTAGTCAGCCGGATCCGGGCCGTATCCAGATCAGATGGTGGACCTGAGCCTAGACACGACCACAACACATGATGTAGTCAGCCGTATCCGGGCATTATCCAGATCAGATGGAGGACCTGAGCCTAGACACGGCCACAACACATGATGTAGTCAGCCGGATCCGGGCCATATCCAGATCAGATGGAGGACCTGCGCCTAGACACAACCACAACACATGATGTAGTCAGCCGGATCCGGGCCGTATCCAGATCAGATGGAGGACCTGAGCCTAGACACGACCACAACGCATGATGTAGTCAGCCGGATCCGGGCCGTATCCAGATCAGATGGTGGACCTGAGCCTAGACACGACCACAACACATGATGTAGTCAGCCGGATCCGGGCCGTATCCAGATCAGATGGAGGACCTGCGCCTAGACACGACCACAACACATGATGTAGTCAGCCGGATCCGGGCCGTATCCAGATAAGATGGAGGACCTGCGCCTAGACACGACCACAACACATGATGTAGTCAGCCGGATCCGGGCCGTATCCAGATCAGATGGAGGACCTGAGCCTAGACACGACCACAACGCATGATGTAGTCAGCCGGATCCGGGCCGTATCCAGATCAGATGGTGGACCTGAGCCTAGACACGACCACAACACATGATGTAGTCAGCCGGATCCGGGCCATAATCAGATCAGATGGTGGACCTGAGCCTGGACACACACACACACATACACCGGGCCGTATCCAGATCAGATGGAGGACCTGCGCCTGGACATGACCACAACGCATCCCTGAAGTGTAAGCAGAGCTTGTGTCATCTAGACTCTCATCGACACGACAGCATCGGCACTGATTCTCAACACATTCGTCTCCATCCCGGTGTGACTCCAATGTACAACCAAATGAACTGGATAATTTTCTGAATGTTCTGATCCAATCTGATCTCTGACCTGTAATGCCTGAATCATAATCATAATCACACACTGTTGGTTCGTTGGTTCGAGTCTGGGTTCTCACAAGGTTTAGTGAAAAACAGAACAGTCTTTTTAGACCGTCGTGAGACAGGTTAGTTTTACCCTACTGATGTCCGTGTCTTTGCAATAGTAATCCTGCTCAGTTCGAGAGGAATTGCAGGTTCAAACATTTGGAGCGTGTGATTGGCCCCGGATAGCCGGCCGTCCGTGACCGTAACCGGGGGGCGGCCGAAAGAGCGTCGCCCCTCTCCCCCTTATCGCACCTCAAGTTTGTGGAGAACCCGGTGCTAAATGACGACCTGATTTACGACCCCTGAGAATCAGAGGAAACTAACCTGTCTCACGACGAGTCAGGGGTATCTCGTCTGGTTCAACAGCGTCTGACAGTGATGGACTGTGGCCAGAGGAAATTTTCAAGCTCTTCCTTGGTCTCGCAGTCCAGGAGTTTGATGGATTTGTCCGTCACCTGTAGCAGCATTTCCTGAGTCCAGATTTTGTCTTTGGAGTCCAGCAGTTTCAGCTTCTTAATAGCATCGTCTACTGTAGTGATGGACTCTGTTTTATACATGATGAACGTAGAGAGATGCTGCACATGGTACTGCGATGTCTCTTGCATGATGACATTCGAGTTTGAGTACTTCTTTCGTTGTTCAAACAGGGTCTTGGCACTGATCTTGCTGTCCGATCTGGCCACCCTATTGCTTGGTTTTGTTGGGGTCCCCAAAACATTCATGTTCTACGACAGAGGTCTTCACTCCTGCTCCTGGAGAGCCACTGTCCTGCAAAGTTTAGCTCCAACCCTAATCAAACACACCTGAATCAGCTCATCAAGCACTTCAGAATCGCTTGAGTATTCAAAGGCAGGTGTGCTGAAGCAGGTTGGAACTAAACTCTGCAGGACAGTGGCTCTCCAGGAGCAGGAGTGAAGACCTCTGTTCTACGACATCCACCCGTTCAGCTGAGAGAATCTAAGATCCCGTTCTTCTGTTCACCGATAATTCCTCCTGTTTCCCAAACTCCTGAGGTAAACTCTTCTTCAAGACTTCATCTCAATCTGTTTACTCACAGAAGTGAACTTTGCTCCAAACACGATGGGAATTGGGTAGCCAAGGGGACCTTGCTGACATAGACAAAAATGTAAAAACTAAATATAAAAGTGAGGAGAGAAAAGGCTAGAACGATGCAACAGGTGCTCGAGCGAGCAAGGGCCATTCTCACAAGGTTCTGAGCTGACGATGACATCACGGTTTTCTCCAGAGCTGTTTTATAGACCCCTTATCAGTTGGTAAACATGGTGACGTTTTTCTGTGGGCGGAGCTTAGTTGGCTGCAGAACGATCCCTCTCGCCGCTTCCCTAACGTTATTTTGCAAGTTTTGTTAGCTTGTTTTTTAACAATGACTGGAGAAAATCCGGTTTTATCTTAATGTGCAAGGTCACTCAGTGTCCAGGACCGCGATTTTTATTTGCAAAAGTTAATTTTAACGGATGGAACCAGACGTAAAAAACGTTTTAACGGCTGACCCGTACACGCTCACTCAATGGACGATCTGACAGGATTAACGTTACCTCGGTCGAGTGGCCTGACTTCTACACCTACCTGATAGAGAAACCGAGCGTAAAGAGAAACTGAGGGCATATAAATCTTTAGATGCCTATAACTATGTGCTGAATGGTCATGTACAAGACTTGTGTGTACGATCCGCAGTTCTGCCGAGCCAGCGCCGAGAAGACGACAATGTAAACAGTGACAGTACGTGCAATGTTAATGATGTGAATATTTTCGAGAAATAAAAATTCCAGATACAGCATACTCATTTTTCATTGATTCTTGCACCCAACAACACATCAAGATGACATTTAACAATAATAATAATAATTTAAGCTCCTTATTATGTAGCCGAATCTGTGCTGGTTTGTATTGACCGCCTGCAGTTTTCCGTTTGTTTTGCCTCCAGCTAGCGCCGTGACATAACTGTGACGTCGGCTGATAAGGGGTCTATAGATGAAATGAACTAATGTAAAAACTGATGATCTTTATGGCAGATCTGAATTAACACTGAACTAACTTCAGTTGAACAACAGCCTAAATGCATAATTTTCCTGTTATCTCTGTAAATCTGCTTTGTAAACAATCCTTATTGTAAAAAGCGCTACAGAAATAAAGCTGACTTGACACACACTCACACACACACACACACACAGCCGTGTGGATACACACGCAAGGCTGAACCTGCTCAACAGGGTGCAGAGCATCAGGCCAGCGCTGTAAAATAAACTGAGCTGAAAGCAAAGCCTTCAAGCGTGACAACAACTACACACTGAAACTAATATCACTGCGCTGGAGCTGTGCCACTGCAAATCACACACACACACACACACACACACACACACACACACACAGATAGAGAGAGAGAGAGAGAGAGAGAGAGAGAGAGAGAGAGAGAGAGAGAGAGAGAGAGAGAGAACATGGGATCAGGCTGCAGAAAACAAATACATTGACTACAAAAGCAACAAATCACAGTGTGTAACTGATGCACTCCGCCGGTGATGATGAAAGAGTGTGAAACAAACTGCAAATGTGCATGAATGCAGACTTCACAAACTTCACAAATGTGTGTGCATTTGTGTGTGCGAGCGCGAATGAGTGTGTGTGTGTGTGTGTGTGTGTGTGTGTGTGTATGAGAAAGTGTGTGAAACAAACTTGTGTTTGCACTTCACAAATGTGTGTGTTTGTGTGTATGTTAAAGTGTGTGAAAAATGCAAACTTCACAAATGTGTGTGTGCGTGTGCATTTGTGTGTGTGCGAGC
>JAZAVI010000514.1:55000-62639 GCA_036326025.1 Chrosomus eos
GTTTGTGTTTCTGTGTGTGTGTTTCTGTGAGTGTGTTTCTGTGAGTTGTGTTTCTGTGAGTGTGTGTTTCTGTGAGTTTGTTGTGTTTCTGTGAGTGTTTTGTGTTTCTGTGAGTGTGTGTGTTTCTGTGAGTGTGTTTTTTGTTTGTGTGTTCTGTGAGTGTGTTTTCTTGTGAGTGTGTTTTCTTGGGGGTTTGTGTGTTTCTGTGAGTGTGTTTTCTGTGGGGTGTTTCTGTGAGTGTGTGTTTCTGTGAGTGTGTTTCTGTGAGTGTGTGTTTTTGGGTGTGTGTTTCTGTGAGTGTTGTGTTTCTGTGAGTGTGTGTTTCTGTGAGTGTGTGTGTTTCTGTGAGTGTTGTTTCTGTGATGTGGTGTGTTTTCTGTGAGTGTGTGTGTTTCTGTGAGTGTGTTTCTGTGAGTGTGTGTTTCTGTGAGTGTGTTTTGTGTGTTTCTGTGAGTGTGTGTTTCTGTGAGTGTGTGTTTTGTCGTGGTATGTGTTTCTGTGAGTGTGTTTTTGTGTGTTTCTGTGAGTGTTGTGTTTTCTGTGAGTGTGTTTTTGTGGTGTGTGTTTCTGTGAGTGTGTGTGTTTTTCTGTGAGTGTGTGTTTCTGTCAGGTGTGTGTTTCTGTCAGTGAGTGTGTTTTCTGTGAGTGTGTGTTTTCTGTGAGTGTGTTTTTGTGTGTGTTTCTGTGAGTGTGTTTTCTGTCAGTGTGTGTTTCTGTGAGTGTGTGTTTCTGTGAGTGTGTTTTTGTGTGTTTCTGTGAGTGTGTGTTTCTGTGAGTGTGTGTTTCTGTATGTGTGCTATGTGTGTTTCTGTGAGTGTGTTTCTGTGAGTGTGTTTTTGTGAGTGTGTTTCTGTGAGTGTGTTTCTGTGAGTGTGTGTTTCTGCGATGTGTGTGTTTCTGTGAGTGTGTTTTGTTGTGTGTTCTGTGAGTGTGTGTTTCTGTGAGTGTGTGTAGTGTTTCTGTGAGTGTGTTTCTGTGAGTGTGTTTTTGTGTTTCTGTGATGTGTGTTTTTGTGTTTCTGTGAGTGTGTGTTTCTCTGCAGTGTGTGTTTCTGTGATGTGTTTCTGTGAGTTGTGTTTTCTGTGATGTGTGTTTCTGTGTGGTTGTGTATTTTCTGTCAGTTTGTGTTTCTGTGAGTGTGTGTTTCTTTGTGATTGTGTGTTTCTGTGAGTGTGTGTTTCTGTGAGTTTGTGTTTCTGTATTGTGTGTTTCTGTGAGTGTGTGTTTCTGTGAGTGTGTATTTCTGTCAGTTTGTGTTTCTTGAGTGTGTGTTTCTGTGAGTGTGTTTCTGTGAGTGTGTGTTTCTGTGAGTGTGTGTTTCTGTGTGTGTGTTTCTGCGAGTGTATTTCTGTCAGTTTGTGCTTCTGTGCGTGTGTGTTTCTGTGAGTGTGTGTGTTTGTGTTTCTGTGATGTGTGTTTCTGTGAGTGTGTGTTTCTGTGAGTGTGTGTTTCTGTCAGTTTGTGTTTCTGTGAGTGTGTGTTTCTGTGAGTGTGTATTTCTGTCAGTTTGTGTTTCTGTGAGTGTGTTTCTGTGAGTGTGTGTTTCTGTGAGTGTGTTGTTTCTGTCAGTGTGTGTTTCTGTCAGTGTGTGTTTCTGTCAGTGTGTGTTTCTGTCAGTGTGTGTTTCTGTGAGTGTGTGTGTTTTCTGTGAGTGTGTTTTTGTGTGTTTCTGTGAGTGTGTGTTTCTGTGAGTGTGTGTTTCTGTCAGTGTGTGTTTCTGTGAGTGTGTGTTTCTGTCAGTGTGTGTTTCTGTCAGTGTGTGTTTTCTGTCAGTGTGTGTTTCTGTGAGTGTGTGTTTGTGTGTTTCTGTGAGTGTGTGTTTCTGTCAGTGTGTGTTTCTGTCAGTGTGTGTTTCTGTCAGTGTGTGTTTCTGTGAGTGTGTTTCTGTGAGTGTGTTTCTGTGAGTGTGTTTTTGTGAGTGTGTTTCTGTGAGTGTGTGTTTCTGTGAGTGTGTTTCTGTGAGTGTGTTTTTGTGAGTGTGTTTCTGTGAGTGTGTGTTTCTGTGAGTGTGTGTTTCTGTGAGTGTGTTTCTGTGAGTGTGTTTTTGTGTGTTTCTGTCAGTGTGTGTTTCTGTGAGTGTGTGTTTCTGTCAGTGTGTGTTTCTGTCAGTGTGTGTTTCTGTGAGTGTGTGTTTCTGTGAGTGTGTTTTCTGTCAGTGTGTTTCTGTCAGTGTGTGTTTCTGTGAGTGTGTGTTTTCTGTCAGTGTGTGTTTCTTGTGAGTGTGTGTTTCTGTCAGTGTGTGTTTCTGTGAGTGTGTGTTTCTGTCAGTGTGTGTTTCTGTGAGTGTGTTTCTGTGAGTGTGTGTTTCTGTGAGTGTGTTTTTGTGTGTTTCTGTGAGTGTGTGTTTCTGTGAGTGTGTGTTTCTGTCAGTGTGTGTATGTGTGTTTCTGTGAGTGTGTTTCTGTGGTCGTTTCTTGAGTTAAATGCCACTAACCATGTTTGAACTGGTTTAATCTCTGAACCATTAGCTGAACTTCAGTCAGAGAGTCGTTACATAAGTGTGTGTTTCTGTGAGTGTGTGTTTCTGTGTTTCTGTAAGTTTCTCTGATTATGTTCTTCCGTGAGTGTGTGTTTCTGTGAGTGTGTGTTTCTGTGTTTCTGTGAGTGTGTGTTACTGTCAGTGTGTGTTTCTGTGAGTGTGTGTTTCTGTTTTTTTTTTTGTTGTTTATTTAAAAGGATCCCCATTAGCTGACGCCGAGACGACCGCTAGTCTTCCTGTGGTCCAAACAATACATCCAAAAGCAATAATCACAATCACAATTACTCTTAAATATATCATATATAAATACACACAAATAAATAAAAAGAATAATAAAGAATAACATGGCACATACACAATGCAACCTCACACAACCAATCTAGATGATATTATGATGTTGAAAACCAATACAGTCTTAATCTTTTTTTAAAACCAGTTTTTCCCTTGATTTCACGAACCCCAACAGGAAGATTGTTCCAAAGTACAATTGACCTATAAAACACAGTCCTCTTCATAGAGTCCGATTTAGGTAGGGGTAAAGAAATCTGTCGACTATTCACCCCTCTTGTGTAATGTGAATGCATATCAGAACAATAAATTATATTATCATAAAGAAATTTAGGAATCCGAATGTTAATAATTCTATGAAAATATACCAACATATTAACAGATATTAACAGATAACCAACCAAGACGTTCATGCATCTCTGCAACACTAGTTCTCGAAGAACAACCAAGGACCAGTCTTGCAGCCTTATTTTGCGCCACTTGTAATTTTTTTAAATGCCTGCTTGATGCAGAAGACCATACAACAGAACAGTAATCCAAATGACACAAAACCAATGTACAGACAACACGACTAAACAACTGTAATTTTAAAAACTGCACATTTACGAACTACTGCAACAGCTCTACCCATTTTAGCAACAACTTTGTTGATGTGATCTGACCATGACAATGTGGAGTCGAGCCAAAGTCCCAGAAGCTTCACCTTTTTTACTTGCTGTACATTTTGACCATTTACTTGTATATTAATTTTAGGATTATGAGATAATCTATACTTAGAACCGAATATTATACTCACAGTTTTTGAAATATTTAGAACAAGTTTATTTGTTTTGATCCAATTATACAATTTGCTAATCTCACTAGACAGAACCTGATCAAGCTCTGAACATGTAGGGGCTGCATAATAAAGAGTAGAATCATCAGCAAACATAGTCAATGTAGCCTTACTGAGTATATACGGCATATCATTTGTAAAAATTGAAAATAACAAAGGTCCTAGGCAACTTCCCTGAGGAACACCACAATCCAGGGACTTGCTACTAGATAATGCACCATTAAAATAAACTCTTTGCGACCTCTCCGACAAATAGTTCTTAAACCACTTGATTGCTGAGAAAGTAAAACCATAACTAATAAGCTTAGAAATCAAAATTTCATGGTCAATCACATCGAAGGCAGCACTGAAGTCTAGTAGTAGTGTACCCACTAGCATTGAGTTATCAATTGATGTTAGCCAGCTATCCGACATTTGTGTCATTGCAGTGCAGGTGGAATGACCATACCTACAAGCATGCTGAAACATCGTAGTCAAATCATTGTTAGAAAAGTAATCTTGCACTTGCTCAAATACAATCTTTTCCAATAATTTACTTAGAATAGGCAAGATGCTTATAGGCCTACTATTTGGACCACAGAAAGTTGATTTTGTGTCTTTGGGTAAAGGAATTATCTTACCCTCCTTCCAAAGTTTTGGACACACTCCACTAATCAGACATCTGTTGAAAATGTGACAGATTGGTTTAGAAATATGTCCAGCTGATAACTTCAGCAGCCGACTATCCAAGTTGTCTGTGCCAGCAGACCCACCAACAGTCAAAGATCTCAACAACATTTCCACCTGCACTACAGTAACCTGATGAAATTCAAAACTACACCGTTTATCTTTTATAATACACCTTTGAATTAGCTCATCTGAGTTGGAATCAACAGTGTATTTCATTGACTCTCTAAAGTCAGAAACCTTGTTAACAAAATAATCATTAAAATAATTTGCAATCTGTATCGGCTTAGTCAAATAAACTCCATTCAATTCAACAAAAGAAGTACAAGTCGATTTTTTACCCATGATTTCATTGAGTACATTCCACATTCTCTTACTATCTGTACCAATGTCATCAATTCTCTTCTTAAAATATTCTTTCTTTTTCTCTCTGTTCACCTTGGTCACCTGGTTCACTTTGAGTCATTAAGCTCCGTAACTCAGTATCAACCCAAGGAGCACTTTTAGTTTTAACTGTAAATTTCTTTAATGGGGCATGATTGTTGACAACTCTCATAAAACAATCCATAAATAAATTAAGGGATGCATCAACATCATCAATGTCACTTATCAAATTCCATTTAATATTCTCCAAATCATTTAGAAAACTCTCCTCATTAAATACCTTATAAGATCTTTTCATAATAATTTTAGGACAGGCTTTAGGTAACTCAGTTCTCCTGGAGACAGCAATACAGTTATGATCACTAAAGCCAACCATGTCAGTGTGTGTTTGTGTCAGTGTGTGTTTCTGTCAGTGTGTGTTTCTGTCAGTGTGTGTTTGTGTCAGTGTGTGTTTCTGTGAGTGTGTGTTTCTGTCAGTGTGTGTTTGTGTCAGTGTGTGTTTGTGTGTTTATGTGAGTGTGTGTTTCTGTCAGTGTGTGTTTGTGTCAGTGTGTGTTTCTGTGAGTGTGTGTTTCTGTCAGTGTGTGTTTGTGTCAGTGTGTGTTTCTGTGAGTGTGTGTTTCTGTCAGTGTGTGTTTGTGTCAGTGTGTGTTTGTGTGTTTATGTGAGTGTGTGTTTGTGTCAGTGTGTGTTTCTGTCAGTGTGTGTTTCTGTCAGTGTGTGTTTGTGTGTTTATGTGAGTGTGTGTTTCTGTCAGTGTGTGTTTCTGTCAGTGTGTGTTTCTGTGAGTGTGTGTTTCTGTCAGTGTGTGTTTGTGTCAGTGTGTGTTTGTGTGTTTATGTGAGTGTGTGTTTCTGTCAGTGTGTGTTTGTGTGTTTATGTGAGTGTGTGTTTCTGTCAGTGTGTGTTTGTGTGTTTCTGTGAGTGTGTGTTTCTGTCAGTGTGTGTTTCTGTCAGTGTGTGTTTGTGTGTTTATGTGAGTGTGTGTTTCTGTCAGTGTGTGTTTGTGTCAGTGTGTGTTTCTGTGAGTGTGTGTTTCTGTCAGTGTGTGTTTGTGTCAGTGTGTGTTTGTGTGTTTATGTGAGTGTGTGTTTCTGTCAGTGTGTGTTTGTGTCAGTGTGTGTTTCTGTGAGTGTGTGTTTCTGTCAGTGTGTGTTTGTGTCAGTGTGTGTTTCTGTGAGTGTGTGTTTCTGTCAGTGTGTGTTTGTGTCAGTGTGTGTTTGTGTGTTTATGTGAGTGTGTGTTTGTGTCAGTGTGTGTTTCTGTCAGTGTGTGTTTCTGTCAGTGTGTGTTTGTGTGTTTATGTGAGTGTGTGTTTCTGTCAGTGTGTGTTTCTGTCAGTGTGTGTTTCTGTCAGTGTGTGTTTCTGTGAGTGTGTGTTTCTGTCAGTGTGTGTTTGTGTCAGTGTGTGTTTGTGTGTTTATGTGAGTGTGTGTTTCTGTCAGTGTGTGTTTGTGTGTTTATGTGAGTGTGTGTTTCTGTCAGTGTGTGTTTGTGTGTTTCTGTGAGTGTGTGTTTCTGTCAGTGTGTGTTTGTGTGTTTATGTGAGTGTGTGTTTCTGTCAGTGTGTTGTTTCTGTCAGTGTGTGTTTGTGTCAGTGTGTGTTTGTGTCAGTGTGTGTTTCTGTGAGTGTGTGTTTCTGTCAGTGTGTGTTTGTGTCAGTGTGTGTTTGTGTGTTTATGTGAGTGTGTGTTTCTGTCAGTGTGTGTTTGTGTCAGTGTGTGTTTCTGTGAGTGTGTGTTTCTGTCAGTGTGTGTTTGTGTCAGTGTGTGTTTCTGTGAGTGTGTGTTTCTGTCAGTGTGTGTTTGTGTCAGTGTGTGTTTGTGTGTTTATGTGAGTGTGTGTTTGTGTCAGTGTGTGTTTCTGTCAGTGTGTGTTTCTGTCAGTGTGTGTTTGTGTGTTTATGTGAGGTGGTGGTGTTTCTGTCAGTGTGTGTTGTTTTCTGTCAGTGTGTGTTTCTGTCAGTGGTGTGTTTCTGTGATGTGTGTGTTTCTGTCAGTGTGTGTTTGTGTCAGTGTGTGTTTGTGTGTGTTTTTGTGAGTGTGTGTTTCTGTCAGTGTGGTGTTTGTGTGTGTTTATGTGAGTGTGTGTTTCTGTCAGTGTGTGTTTGTGTGTTTTCTGTGAGTGTGTGTTTTTCTGTCAGTGTGTGTTTCTGTCAGGTGTGTGTGTTGTGTTGTGTTTTGTGAGTGTGGTGTTTCTGTGAGTGGTGTTTCTGTCAGTGTGTGTTTCTGTCAGTGTGTTTTTCTGTCAGTGTGTGTTTCTGTCATGTGTGTGTTTGTGTGTTTATGTGAGTGTGTGTTTCTGTGAGTGTGTGTTTCTGTCAGTGTGTGTTTGTGGTGTTGTTTCTGTGAGTGTGTGTTTTCTGTGAGTGTGTGTTTCTGTCAGTGTGTGTTTGTGTGTTTCTTGTGAGTGTGTGTTTTCTGTGAGTGGTGTTCTGTGAGTGTGTGTTTCTGTGAGTGTGGTGTGTGTTTCTGTGAGTGTGTGTTTCTGTGAGTGTGTTTTCTGTGAGTGTGTGTTTCTGTGAGTGTGTTTGTGTGTTTCTGTGAGTGTGTGTTTCTGTGAGTGTGTGTTTTGTGTGTTTCTGTGAGTGTGTGTTTCTGTGAGTGTGTGTTTCTGTGATGTGTGTTTCTGTGAGTGTGTGTTTCTTGTGAGTGTGTGTTTCTGTGAGTGTGTGTTTCTGTGAGTGTGTGTTTCTGTGAGTTGTGTGTTTCTGTGTTCTGTAGTGTGTGTTTCTGTCAGTGTGTGTTTCTGTCAGTGTGGTGTGTGTTTCTGTGAGTGTGTGTTTCTGTGATGTGTTTTCTGTCAGTGTGTTGTTTTTGTGAGTGTGTGTTTCTGTGAGTGTGTGTTTCTGTCAGTGTGTTTTTCTGTCAGTGTGTGTTTCTGTGAGTGTGTGTTTCTGTCAGTGTGTGTTTTCTGTGAGTGTGTGTTTCTGTCAGTGTGTGTTTGTGTGTTTCTGTGAGTGTGTGTTTCTGTGAGTGTTTGTTTCT